>JAMZAV010003060.1:0-75326 GCA_024449915.1 Sweltsa coloradensis
AATGCATAAGAATTTTCTGTTTGTAAAAAATGCATGTTTCTGCATAATGGGTTAGTAATGACGTTGGATAATAATCATGTGACAGTACGACAACGTAATATAATATGCATTTCAATTCAACAATGGTGTTGTATTCATACAATGTATGGTTACAGCCAGATGTTGAAGGAGGAATTTTCTCAAAATCACGCCCCATTTCCTCATAACAATATTAGTATCCAAGTCTTAAAAGATCAGTGTAGTTGTTTTCTTTGCACAATTAAATACGATTATCACATTCTTAAGACACTCCACTATATCTTGTCAAAAGAGTGAATTATGTGCCTCGTAAAAAAAAAACTACTGTGCAATGAAATCTGTAGATTCACACGATTTGATGCAATTGCTGATTAAAAGCGGTGATAGTCTTTGTGCCTTGATTGTTGTGAAGATAATTATCTGATCTGTATGGAAAGCGAGGTAAGTTTATGATGAGATCTATTGTGTGTAGTGTTCTTGTTGTTTATGACTCTTGGAAACGAATGAATCTCGATTCATTCATTTTGTTTTACTTGGCAGTGATACTTGAAGAGGACTAAAAACTTGCATTCAATATTGTATTTACATTTTAGTTAAAATAATACAGCTTAAAGGAGCTGTTGTGAAACGTTTTATTCAACATATGAGCTTTTAAATTAACTATATGTAAATGTTTAAGTCTTTCGACACTTAAAATACCAACCTCTTCGAAATCGAAATTTACGCCATATATTTCCACTTTCGTCAGTTTCGTGACATATTTTCAAAATTCTTAACACCTGTGGTGTCAGTCAGCCGAGCGAACAGCAATTTGCTTAAAGCGCATGTCCTAAACTATTTTTAAAGTGTTATTTAAATTGAATTTTCTTTTACCGCTTTCCATCAATTTCAAGATACCACTTTTTCAAAAACATTAAAGTCAATCTTAGAAATTAAAAACCAAAAAATACTTTTTGATTAATTTCACTTAAACAACTTAAAATTACAGAACAAATTACTAGATCAGCGAGAAAAGATCTAAGAAGAATATTTAATGTATAAAATACAATCTTGTTCAGGAATTAGCAGTATCGAAATTTATCTGACACTTCATGAATTGTGAGAAAACCAAAACGATTACCACACAAGACACAAAAACATAATCATATTGAAAGTAAAATTGCATCTGAAACCGACAAAGTATACATTTCAAATGACGTGCTCAGTTCAGCGCACGATTTCGTCGGACAATCATCTGACGATTCTCACGAAGTAAATGCGTGGGATGATTCGTCCCACGTTGTTCTTGTTGAGAGGAAATGGGTTGGTGTGATGACAAGGTCTCACTTTCAGCCTGCAACGTCTGCGCGCGAGTGTGTGTGCGGCTGTACGTAAACAAGTATGGTCTCGTGTGTAGAGAGAATGCTGCATTCTAGTGCATGGCTGTGTCAATGTACACTTACAGATTTCGTTTTATTTTATTGATCGTTCTGTTTTGTCGTGTTGGTATTTTACATATCTTCCAGTAATTATTTACTAAAATTCAGAAATTAAAAAAGTCCGCCCCACCGGGATTCGAACCACGGGTCTCCCGCATTCCAGACAGGCGTCTTTATTTAACTTTTAAAATTTTTTTATTTTAACTTTTTTAATTTCTGAATTGTAGTAAATAATAACAATTACACCTACGGGAGTGTTTCCCGACTAACCAAATCGAGAAATATCTTCCAGTGTTTTAAAGACCATACTGTCTTCTTCATCAGTGCTTGAGATATGATTGACGATGTTTATGAATATATCCTTGTTTCTCTTTCTTTCTTTCTTTAATTTTTCCTATTTTTCCTTTCTCTTTCTCTTTCTCTTTCTCTTTCTCTTTCTCTTTCTCTTTCTCTTTCTCTTTCTCTTTCTCTTTCTCTTTCTTATTTGCATACGTGTATTAATTCAATGACAACTTGAATACAGAACATAATATATGAACATAAATACATCTTCTTATACAGTGCAATATTATACACGTAAACCATTATAAAAAAAAATCGTTAATAAGAGCTTAGAAAAAGTACTTGAGTTTGTAATTAAATAGCTGAAAGGACTCATTCTCTAAAAAATGGTGTATTTCTAAGATATGAAGCAGGTATACAATATGACCTAAATAAAATTTAAATTCGAATTAAATTTGATTTTAAAACTTCATTACGCATTGTACAAATTACAAACATGAGTGACCAAAAGGTAACAACAACTTATTGACCCGGAAGTGACAATTGTAAAAAAAAACAAAAAAAAAACGTTAAACAGATTACCAGGGTCATGAACGACCATTACGTTTCACGATAAAGATAGTTTTGTTTGTAAATACTTGTGTGATTCAACTTTCTATATGTTTGTATATTTGAGGGTTTGTGGGTAGTGTCTATATGCGGACTTATGGGAGTATGTGTATCTGTGTGTGGTTAAGCCATTTTGTGTGATTTTGAGTGTTATAGTGTGTCTGGGCATAAGTATTTGTTCGCCTATATGTGTGTGCGTATGTGCGAATGTGCGAGTAAATGGGTGTTTGTGTTTGTGTTTTTTTTAATGTTTGGGTGTGTCTTGCAGGTGTATGTGTGCGAACTTGTGTGTGTGTGTGTGTATGTGTCCGTGTATACGAGTGAATTGATGTTTGTGTGTGTTTGTGTTTGTGCGACTGTGTGTGAGTGTATGCGAGTGAATAGTTTTTTTAGATGTTTCAGTGTCTTACATGTGTATGTGTATACGAGTGAATATGTGTTGTGTATATGTGTATGTGTGTTTGTGTGTATCTCTGTGTGTTTGTCCGACTGTGCGTCTGCATGCATGCACACCACGAAATCTCATTCGTACATGCATCAACGTGTAACTACTACTACCTCTGTCTGGTCAGAATTAAAACATATCCAACTGTTTCGTAATTGTCTTCTTGCTCAAAGTGCATAATAGTGGCTCCACGCTTTACATATTAATGATATCTTTCAACGGTCTAGGTAACTCTAACCCAGTTTATACACCCAACTTGTTAGCTACGTTGTGTGTGGTAAGCATTCTGTAGTGGGATGTTGTAATCTGGTGCAGATTAGAATATTTAGTTGTAACTTTCTACAATAAAATAAATTAAATTAAATCCAATTATTCAGCCGAAAAACCGCCTGTTAAAGTAATAGGTAAACTAGCTAACTAGACTTCAACAACATTTCTCTATATATGTTCGTTGTGTATAGATTGTGATACATGTTGTTTTCATTTGTGATATTATCAAGAAAATTCTCTTATATTTACAAACTATTTTAAATCATTTTATTATTTAAAAATATGACAACAATTATTACAAAACCACTCACTGAACTAAAACCTGGGTTACTTACTTAAATGCTTTTTTAAATGAAAAAATGTAAAAACATTTTTAAGTAAGTAACCCAGGTTATAGTTCAGTGAGTGGTTTTGTAATATTTTATTACTAGGAAAACGCTTAAGTCCCGCCGCGTTGTTGGATGAGCGTATTGGTGCATTGAGCTGCCATGTGTTATGCGGATTTTCTGTTGTTCTGTGAAAAAATTATTACTAAGTTCAAATTTTTTTTAAATTAAATTAAATTTAATAAAAAATAAACTTAAATTTTTAATTTTTAATTAATCGTAATTTTAAAAAAAGAAAAAAAGAAAAAAATAGTGATTTTTAAAAGAAATATTTATTCGATTGCGCTCAAATTTCACACGAATATATAAATTAATAAAATTAAGGTTCTGTGAAAAACTTATTACAATAGGATCAAGCATGTAGGTGAAATAAGTAAAAAAATTGTTAAAAAAAAAACCCACAAAGTTTCTATTTTCATGAGAAATAATTTTTCGATTTTGCTCAAATTTCACACGAATATCTTAATTCATAAAATTAAGGTTCTGTGAAAAAATCATTAAAATCGGATAAAGCATGTAGATGTTATAAGTAAAATAAATTTTCAAAAAATCGAAAAAAATCGTAAAATTGCGATTTTTATGAGAAATAATTTTTCGATGGCGCTCAAAAACGTGGCAGTTCTAAGTTCAGAGATTTTGAAGGCCTCCATAAAATTTCATCGCAATTGGAGTATCGGTTTAGCCGGAATCGTGCTAACAAACAGACAAAAATACACAAAGAAAGAAAGAAAAAAAACATTCCGGATTTTTTTCTCCAGTGTAGTGAAATGGAAACTTCGCTTCGCTCGCTACGCGCTACGCTCATCCAATTATTGAAGGGACTATTACCCAAACAATTATTTTTTACCAGTTATTATTCTATAGAATAATACTACACTAAAATGGCGGTTTAAAAAATTAAACCCTGTAACTGTGATTTTACACTAGGAAAACGCTTATGTCCCGCCGCGTTGTTGGATGAGCGTATATGGTGCATTGAGATGCCATGTGTTACGCGGATTTTCTGTTGTTCTGTGAAAAAATCATTACTTAGTCGAAGATTTTTTTTAGTTAAATTAAATTAAATACAAAATTAACTAAATTTTTATAATTAAATTAATTAAAATAAAAAATTAACTTATTTTTTAATTAATCGTAATTTTTTTTAAAGAAAAAAATCGTAAAATTGCAATTTGCACAAGAAATATTTATTCGATTGCGCTCAAATTTAACACGAATATATTAATTCATGAAATTAAGGTTCTGTGAAAAAATCATTACAATAAGATAAAGCATGTAGGTGTTATAAGTCAAAGAATTGTTTTAAAAAAGAAAAAACCCGTAAAATTTTTATTTTCACGAGAAATAATTTTTCGATTACGCTCAAATTTCACACGAATATCTTAATTCATATAATTAAGGTTCTGTGAAAAAATCATTACAATCGAATAAAGCATGTAGGTGTTACAAGTCGAAGAATTTTTTTTTAATCGAAAAAAATCGTAAAATTGCGTTTTTTATGAGGAAAAATTTCCAATTGCGCTTAAAAACGTGGCAGTTCTAAGTTCAGACATTTCGAAGGCCTCCATAAAATTTCATCGCAATCGGAGTATCGGTTTAGCCGGAATCGTGTTAACAAACACACAAAAATACAAAAAAAAGAAAGAAAAAAAAAACATTCCGGATTTTTTTCTCCAGTGTAGTGAAATGAAATCTTCGCTTCGCTCGCTACGCTCATCCAAAAAAATTTAAAACCAGAAATTAGCGAAAATTTGCGTTTTTAGAATTTTCTTAAATCTTCTTTAACCTGCTTCTTTTAAGTTCCACATAGACACTAAAGCGTCGTTACAATCTAAAATTGACCTTTATAACATTGTGTCTTGATACTTTGCACAAATATACTCTCAAAGACGCAAAAATATGGATTCCAAAATCTCACCCCTACTTGGTAATCAGCATATTTTGACCGAACCACTTGCCCAAATTACAAAACAAAATATAGAAGATTTACAGAAAAGGCTGTAGAGTACGCCACTAATGGTCAATATTATTTTGGATCAAAACCCTTCTAAAGTCACGGGGCATAAATATCGACCCCACGTTATTTCTTATGGGAGATTTTGCCGATGGGTCCTAGCTCGGAAAATACCGAAATTTACCATTTTTGTTATGGTCATGGTGGACCCAATAATTTTTTTATAGTTAGCTTGAATGAAATATATTTTTTGAGCTAAGCGGGTGAATACCCCTTTAAAGATGGGGCAGGATGGGTATGAGCCATTGAGGCCTTCGCATTATGTAATTTTTTCCCCGTGTATCGATTACCTACAAACAACAATAATTGGATGATCGTAGCGAGCGTAGATACATTCAAAGAATTGAAATAAAAAATACGTTACGACTATAAAAAATAATGTTATCATAAAATACATCAATACAATCAACGCCGTAGTTTTGAATTTAATCCAAAATCAGTTTAAATTTAACTGATATTGTTGCGTCACAAGACAGTTAAAATAATTATACAACTAAAAACTTAAGAAGTATTCATCTATTTAGCAGACAGGAAGGTAATGAGCCAAGGAAACTAGTTATAATAACATTAGGCCTAACCATTCACAATTAAACTCACGTAATTCGTAAACTATTCTCAACTAATATAACTATCTCATTGAAGTAATTTTCTCCACGTATTTAATAATTCCATCACCATAAAACTATCAGCGTCATAAATAGCAAGAGAAACGTTAATACTAATTAATTCCTACATAATATATATTATTATGTAATTACAACGTGATAATCACTTGAAAAGTAAAATATTAATTATAGCGTTCTGAATATAACATTAATGATTATTAAGGGACTAATTAACGGTAGTACGGCTAGGAAAATATATTATTCACACATTTGACGTACGGTAGTCATTTAATAGTTTAATGATTTTCTTCGCTTCTCATCGGTAGGAAATAACTTTTTTTAGCTTCTTTAAAAAGCTCTTTTCTATAAGGAGGGCAACTAAATAAATCTAATAAAATAGATGCAGACACAACAATGAACTACATTTAAGTAAATATTTAAAATAGTAATATTACAACAATGCATTAAAACTCAACAAATTTGGGACCAAATAAAAAGGATATTTAATGCAATGAATGAATTAATCAAATACAAAAAAGGGTGAGGAATGAAAAGAAAAAGAAAAAAAGGAAATGAAAAAAGAAAGAAAAATGAAAATGAAAAAAGAAAGAAAAAAGGAAATGAAAAAACAGAGAAAAAAGAAAAAGAAAGAAAGAAAGAAAGAAAGAAAGAAAAAAAATCGTTAAAAAAGAAAAACGAAAAGAAAAAAAACTGATTTATTAGACGATCCCACTCAAACGAATATGAGGTTTGCCAAAAATCAGGAACAGAAAATCAGGGAGTAATCAATCTTTCTTAATCAATCAATTAAAGAGCAGTGAGGTCATTAAACTATTAATTAAAAGTTTATTGATTTATCTTTAGTTTATAAGCGACAGAATTTGTATTTACCTAAATTAATTTAAGTTAAAGGCATAAAAAGTCGAAAAATCGATTAAGAAATGAGTCACTTTGGAGGGTAAGAGGGAACAGGATACATTTTTCAGTTAGCAAATAACTAATCAACCATCCGGTGTATATGTACTGTGCATAGTTGTCAAAGAAGGAAGCATGACCAGCTCCAGTCTCGTAGACGTAGACTATCACTAGGAAACGCTAAAGTCCCGCCGCGTTGATGGATGAGCGTTTTTTTTGTAAGTTTTTTGTTAGTGTTTTGCGTTTGTTTGCACTTTTCCTTTGCAAGTGCTTTTTGAATGCATTGTAGGTGATTGAAGTCAAGTTTCTATTGTTACGTGTTAATTGGTATTACTAGGAAAACGCTTAAGTCCCGCCGCGTTGTTGGATGAGCGTAATTGGTGCATTGAGCTGCCATGTGTAACGCGGATTTTCTGTTGTTATGTGAAAAAATTATTGCTTAGTCGAAGAATTTTTTAAATTAAATAAAATAAAAATAAAAAATTAACTTAATTTTTTAATAAATCGTAATTTTAAAAAAATAAAAAATCGTAAAATTGCAATTTTCATAAGAAATAATTATTCGATTGTGCTCAAATTTAACACGAGTATATAAATTGATGAAATTAAGGTTCTGTGAAAAAATCATTACAATAGGATAAAGCATGTAGGTGTTATAAGTCGAAGAAATTTTTTAAAATCGAAAAAAATCGTAAAATTGCGTTTTTTATAAGAAAAAATTTCCCGATTGCGCTCAAAAACGTGGCAGTTCTAAGTTCAGAGATTTCGAAGGCCTCCATAAAATTTCATCGCAATTGGAGTATCGGTTTAGCCGAAATCGTGTTAACAAACAGACAAAAATACAAAAAAGAAAAAGAAAAAAGAAAAAAAAAAAAACATTCCGGATTTTTTTCTCCAGTGTAGTGAAATGGAATCTTCGCTTCGCTCGCTACGCTCGCTACGCTCATCCAAAAACTTATTAGTTAATTGGCCACAAACAATTCGAGAAAATGGTCAATTTCGATATGAAACAAAATCCAAATTGTTAAAATGAAATTATTATTTCATTTAATTTAATTTATTTAAGTCTGTGAGGCCGAGCGAACAGAATTTTTTCTGTAACGCATGTCCTATACTTTCTAAAGTTGTCACACTCTCTTTAATATTGTCACCGACATTTTGAAATAATACGCCATAAGTAATTTTTTTAAATGTATTAATTTCACATTTGCAATAAATAATATTTGGGGCTAAAATATTGGGGCTAAAAACCCCAAAAATTATTTTTTACCACGTAATCAATAGCACAATACTACACTTAAATGACCGTTTTAAAAAATTATATCTTGTAACTGTGATTTAAAACGAATTTTTTAATTTTTTTGATCCAGAAATTGGCGAAAATTGGTGTTTTGGAAAATTTCCTAAATCGGCTTTAACCTACTTCTTTTTTGGTCGACATAGATACTAGAGCATAGTACCAATCAAAAATTCCCCTTTATAACATCGTGTCTTGAAACTGTGCCCAAATATACCCTCAAACACGCAAAAATATGCATTCCAAAATCACACCCCATCTTGGTAATCAGCATATTTTGACCGAACTACTTGCCCAAATTACAAAACAAAATAAAGAGAATTTACAGAAAAGGCTGTCGAGTACGTCAATAATGACCAATATTTTTTTGGATCAAAATCCTCCAAGGTCACGGGGCATAAATATCGTCCCCATGTTATTTCTTATGGGAGATTTTTGCCGATGGGACCTAGCTCGAAAAATGTCATGTTTGACAATTTTTTGGGAGGTCATGGTGGCCCCAATAATTTTTCTGTTAATTGCTAAATTCATTACTAGTTAGCCTGAATGAAATATGTTTTTTGAGTTTAGCGGTTAAATACCCCTTTTAATATCGAAAACGAATTAATGTTAGTGCATTTTGCTCTAAAGTGGCTGACATAAATTAAAAATGTTGTTTTATATTTATGTATATTATTATTTTATATTTTAGTACTTAAGACAGAAATTACAAAAGTGTGACAACACCGAGGATATATATATAGGCATATATTTAATCCAATATGTTAGGTATGGTTATTATCGGGTATGCTTTTTTCAAAATCTTTTCGACTTCAGCCATCTACGGAGAGCTACAATGCTATATGATAAAGAATGATGCTCTTTAAAGTTTCATTTTAAATAACGGGATTCTTATTTTTATATTTAGTAAGTTTATTTTAAAGATTAATATTATTTCCAATGTTATTGTAATAGATCTAGAACGTCCGTATGTATTCTATATTATTGAAAGATGTAAGCCTACTTTGCCCTAAGACAACCATACATTTAAACATGCTGTGGTGTAACAATCACAAAGCATTTTTTGTACATTTTAAGTAAAAATAAAATGTCAAATTGTGCTCTAAGTATAAAGACAGAAATTTCACACCGTTTAACCCAAGACCTATAAAAACATACTATTAAGTGAGTAACAGTTGACTTAATACTGAAGTACATATCTTGTCACTTAATAATAAAAAACTCTTTTTCTTTATTACGTGTCAATTCGTTTAACACATAAAAGGTGGCTTTTAAAATAAGAGACTTGATTTTCACAAGCATTGTGGTAGAAACAACGTATGATTCAACAAATACCTAATTGCGCACACTTTAATGATAGTGTGCGTGCAGTAAGTGTATAAACCGTAATGTATAATTTTGTTTGCAACAAGTTTTCGTAAGGAACATGATTAGCCTGCGTGTTAAATATTACGTCATAGAAAACTTTGTTTTTATTTCTTGCCACAATTCTATTATTTCATACACAATACACAATATATAACATAATTTACATTTACGTTTTTTTTTTTAAATTTTGATTTAATTTTAATGTTTTTCCCGATAGTTATTAGAACTTATTGACAATGTTGTAATTCATAATTAGATTAAATTAATTCCTTAGTTTTATACGAAAGGCAGCTATGCTGACAATAATAGTTAAAATCATTGATTTTTTAAATTTTAAATTTCTACTATGGTGCCCAAAACGACTCGCAAGTTTTTCTTACGCAAACAATACTATTTAAGTTCCTACCAGAAAGGTTACGTAGAAAGATGCATCTTAGAGACAACTCTTTCAAAAAACTTATTTTTGGGAATTAAGTATAAAAAAGCCCGCCCCCCCCCCCACATACACAAATAAAAAGTTATCCAAACAGCAATCTTAACACAATATACAAATTCATAAAATAATAAGATATTTTCTATTTTGGCCGATTAATACTCCAGCAATTAGAATAGATTTTCTGTTTCTCGATTTGGTTGATCGGGAAACACTCCCGTGGGTGTAATTGTTTTTATTTACTACAATTCAGAAATTAAAAAAGTCCGCCCCAACCGGGAATCGAACCACGGATCTCCCACATTCCAGGTGGACGTCTTAACCACTAGACCATCAGGACGGGTACATTTTAATCTCTGAATTGTAGTTGCATTATACATCTGAATGGATGGAACAGTACTGCAACGAATATCTGCTGCCTTTGAACTGACCACCAAACATTAATTATAATGTCATTACCTTTACGCAGGTTTATTTCTCGATTAGGTTAATCGGGAAACACTCCCGATCAACCAAATCGAGAAATAAACCCTCGCTCATACCTGCGTATCTTTGCGTTTATTTCTCGATTTGGTTGATCGGGAAACACTCCCGATCAACCAAATCGAGAAATAAACCCTCGCTCATACCTGCGTAAAGGTAATGACATTATAATTAATGTTTGGTGGTCAGTTCAAAGGCAGCAGATATTCGTTGCAGTACTGTTCCATCCATTCAGATGTATAATGCAACTACAATTCAGAGATTAAAATGTACCCGTCCTGATGGTCTAGTGGTTAAGACGTCCACCTGGAATGTGGGAGATCCGTGGTTCGATTCCCGGCTGGGGCGGACTTATTTAATTTCTGAATTGTAGTAAAAAAAAAGAAAAAAAAAAGATTTTCTGTTATTTAGAAAAATGTTCAAAAACATACAAATAAATCTGCAACTGTTTTACAATCAATATAAAAAATAAATGTGATATAACAGGGGCGTTCATAATCATATGCCCCTATTAGAAATTATACAAAGATGTATCCAGATATAATGATTTATGACTTGAGTTAAAGAAACGCACCGAATATCTCATCAGTACTACTCACTCTTAAAGGGGCTATTACCCCCAAAGATTATTTTTACCACATGGTTTTTAGAATAATACTATACACTGAAATAACTATTTAAAAAATTATATCTTAATTGTGACTGTGATTAGCACGAATTTTTCAGTTTTTGTGATTCAGAAATTTGTGAAAACTGACTTTCTGGGAAATTTCTTTAATCGGCTTCAAGCCGCTTCTTTTTTGTTCCACATAGAAACTAGAGCATCGTTCCAAACTAAAATGGCCCTTTATAACATCGTGTCTTGAAAATGTGCAGAAAAATACTCTCAAACACACGAAAATATGCATTCCAAAATCACACCTCTTCTTAATAATCAGCATATTTTGACCGAATCACTTGCCCAAATAACAGAACAAAATAAAGAAGATTTACATAAAATGCTGTAGAGTACGTCAATAAAAACCAATATTTAAAAAAAATTAAAATCCTTAAAGGACACGAGGCATAAAAAACGTCCCCATGTTATTTCTTGTCGGAGATTTTCGCCGATAGGACCTAGTTCGAAAAATACAAAGTTTTTTATATTTTTTTAAATATAAAGATTTATATTTTTGGGATCATGGTGAACCCAATTATTGTTTTGTTAATTTCTAAATTCATAACAAGTTAACCTGAATGATTTTTTTTTTTTAGTTTAGCGAGTGAATACCCCGATGGAACTGACGCCAAATTTGTGAAACTATCTCCCAGATACAAACACTTCTGTATAGTATTAGTATGAATTGTTTTAGGGCGCTTTAACAGCTAAGATTATTCGCGTCTCCAAGATGGGGACAAGGGGTGGACAGGCCTGTGCTGGTCAGAACCAACCACAAGCGTATGGGGAGGGCAGGGGTTCCCCCGCGTGTTGGTCGTCGTCGTCTGTGTCATCATCCGTCCGTGTTGTCATGGTCGTCGCCGTCGGGGAGGTAGTCAAAGGGAAGGGGAAAGTTCCCCGACGACGACCCAGAGCTCGCCATTAGTTTCAGGGAGTGAAACTCCCCTACTCACGGGCCAAACCACGAGAAGGTTGCAAGTTGGAGTTTGATGGTTGTAGTTTGATACAGCATGGATACAGCACGTAATTAGAAAACATACGAGATGTAATCCAGGTGCAGATTTACACATTATCAAATTGTACAACACCTTCTATTTGCACAACGTTTAACATTACACTAGCGCCGACCTACCACAATTGCCTAAGAGATCTCGTATTGTTCTTAGATGTGAATTACATCATTTCTTCGTCTGCTCGCGCGCGTCCTTGGATTGTGTAACAATATAGTAATGCACGTTTATCCCGACATCTCAGATCATGAAATCCCAGACGAGCGGTTGGGAAGTCGGATAAAAGATTTTCTCAAGATGGTTATCGAAGTGCGTTGTGGAAAGGTTAATATTGCAATTAAAATTGGGCGAGGTTTTAAATTGAATAAGAGGTAAACGTGAACAGGGGTCTATTTACTATCGTGACAATAACTTAGGCGATCGACTACTTTAGTGAGTATTGCATGTGAGAACTGCCATCTCAGATTTTTAACATACCAAATTAAATAGTAATTTCTTACATGTGCTGCATTTAATTGTGTATTACATTAAAGAAACATTGTCAGAAAACTAAATGTGTTAAATGTGTTATATTTATTCCAATACAAAGCTTATCGCCTCAATGCTGCATACAAGCTATGCACAACATTTTAAGCTTTGCATTTGCAATAATAATTGCACATTTTACACTTTTTAAGTATTCTGTCAATGTTCTTTAGTGTAATACACAACTAAGTCTACATACAGAAAATGTAAGCAATTATTATTTAATTTGGTATAATACAAATTCAAGGTGACAGTTCTCACTTGCTCTTCTCCCAAAAGTTGACGATCGACTATTGTCACGTAGTTTTAAACTTAAATAATAGATAACTTACTAGTACTAATAGCAACACTACTACAAAAATGGAGAAAAAACATGATTTGAAATAAAGGACATTGTTCAAACTGAAACATAAGCCACGGTTGTTTTTTATAGCCTAGGACATCAAGAAACTACATGTTTATACCTATTATTATTTCATATAATATTGCACTATTCGATTGATTCCATGATCACATTTTAACTCCCAGAAAATTGCAACGTTTTATCTAGGTGCCCGTTAGGGCGCCGCAGCCAAGCCGCGGTGCGCTACACACTCAAGCACCTTATACACCAAGCAGAGTTGGGGTGATTTCGAGGTGTTACCCAGCCGTCATGTAACGTGATGTGAACTTGAAAACTATCACAATCGAGGGGATTTAGGTACCTGACAACACATGCCAAATTTTATTGGGGTACGATTATTCCTTCTTGGTGAAAAAATGGCTTGAAACATGCTCAAAATCACTTTAAGGATGTTAGCTACTGCTACTACTGCTACTACTGCTACTGCTAACATCTAATACGTCGGCCCGCGATTCTGACCAGACGGGTGGGACTACAATGTTCATATTTTACATGGACATTAAGGTTATAGAAATAGTCTCTTTTGAAAAAAAAAAATTGAAAAGTTTGTTGGAAGGCTTCTAAATAAAGGTTTTAAAATAAGCCTTAAACACTTGGCATACAATCAACAAGTAACCATAGTTACTTGACACTTGTTGACGGTATAAGCAGAGTTAGGCGGGAAAGTGCGATACGTAAACAAATAGCGGACATTTAAAATTTTTCTTCTTTGTGTGGAACGAGAAAAGGTGTCATTATACTCTCATAAAACAAATCAGAAAACCGTCCCTGGCCTAGGCCCAGATGTGGAAAATTATTTATAATGCAAAAGTGTAGGTCTAAAGTTCCATTTGGCTATAGGACTAGTAAAATTCATACTTACATTACATGTGTGACAAGCCTAGCCAACCCTATAGCCAGCACAACATTGTTCTGATATGAACTTGCTCAACTGTTTGTTTACATAATTGCAACAATCAAATCATTTCATACAACTTGTCTTTCGATTGGCCCGCGTTTATGAAGGCACTGCCATCTAGAATAAATATAGAACTTTTTCGAGCTCTTTGCTATACGCAAATCTTTTTAAAGTGTTTGGATTTCGTGATACTCTTTCAACCATATACATCCTATATAATTTGGGCTAGACCAGCAGTCGGTGGTCCACTTCCGGTACAATTAGAAGCCATCTTAAAATGACAGTTTACATGTTAATCAAATGGGAGCGATTTGTGGCCAAATAGTTCTCAAGATTGCCGCCAGGTTGACAGGTAAGCATACTAGCCTTTAACACCAAATGATTACTAAATCCCTTATGCAATCACTGCGTATTGTTTCTTTTGTTTAATACCATGCTGCACAAGCTAAAACCATATCAAACAATCCAGTAAAATAATTTATTGCATTAAAAAGCATAAATTAAAACACCAAATCGCCATCTTGAAATGGGCCGGTTGAGTCTTCAATTTGCTACGCTCGCGCCTGTGCGGAGGTATAGGAGACTGCTAATCTAGCCTACTATAGGGTTTAATATCAATGCTTTCAACTCACAACCCATGACGTTTTCCACGATAACCGTTCAAGAATACCAATTCCTTCGAAAACGAAAACGACTTCGTTTTCAAATTGCGTTTTCAACTCATCTCCCACGAACTCAAGAATTGGGGTCCAGTCCTTATACCGTCGTTATACCATGGTTATACCACCTATACCCAGGATGTACATGAATCCGGGTCTAGATATTTTACATCCTATATTGTTACTGCTAATACCATAGAATTTAAATCAACTTTGATAAAATATTATATTTTAGCAAATAATTTTGTAATGGAACTTGAAAAAGTAATGAGATCACACACATAACAAAAACTTGTAGAAATACAGCCAAACCTTACACACTCAAAAGGAATGAGATCTAAAAAAAGGGCCAAGCTCATCTACCATTCCACATAAACGTACAGTGTCCCATAACAGCATCCTCGAAAAGCTTGGCAAAATAGAATTTGCATGTTATTACGTTTAAATTAATTAGAAAAAAAGAACTTGGATAAACTATTACGTTAAATTAAAATCGCAAATTCTATTTTGCCCAAGCTTTTCGAGGATGCTGTTATGGGACACTGTACGTTTATGTGGAAGGGTAGATGAGCTTGGCCCTTTTTAGATCTCATTCCTTTTGAGTGTGTAAGGTTTGGCTGTATTTCTACAAGTTTTTGTTATGTGGTGATCTCATTACTTTTTCAAGTTCCATTACAATTTTGTTGGTGTCCTAGAGTCTACAGTCTACACAATCTGTAGCCTGTCATTCATATTTTCAATTAATTTTGTTCATTGTTGTAGTAGAGTACCCCCCAAAATACCAAAATTTGTAAAAAAAAAAAAAAAAAGGCAGCCAAGCTCTCCTTCCAAAGTCTTCGGCTGTGAATGCTGTGAGATATAGAAGTTGAGCCAAGCGTTTCATTCTTTCTCCCTAGTTTCGCATTGAAAAGAAGTAAGATCATTTCGCCTGTTGACGAGCGCCAAGCCAACCATTTTCGTGGTAAAAAAAGTTAAAATTTTAAACTCAAAATCATAAAAAAATTACTTGGTCATTGACTTTTTAGAGTCCTCGTACCAAAATCAATAGCTAAGTAATTTTTTTATGATTTTGAGTTAAAAATTTTAACTTTTTTTACCACGAAAATGGTTGGCAAGGCGCTCGTCAACAGGCGAAATGATCTTACTTCTTTTCAATGCGAAACTAGGAAGAAAGAATGAAACGCTTTGCTCAACTTCTATATCTCACAGCATTCACAGCCGAAGACTTTGGAAGGAGAGCTTGGCTGCCGTTTTTTTTATTTTACAAATTTTTGTATTTTGAGGGAATATCACATTTTTTTGTTGTTTGTTTCATACCAAAGCTTAAAATATGTGAAATACGTGTAAAGGTGGATACAGTGCCTTTAAAACAGATTGTCTAGAAACAAAAGCTACCATCTTTTTTTGTTGTTTACAATCTGTAGGCCTAGTTGGCAATATTCAATGTTTTTATTAAATTTAATATGGTTAATGTCGTTTTGGGTTTTTGTGTGAATGGTTTGTTGACCGGACTATAACACATTGACGCATAATTTTAATCAGCAATTAAAATATTAAAAATTGTAATAAATACAACATAACGTTTTTCCCAAAGTAAAGAGTGGTAGGGAACAGTGGGGGTGAAATATCGCTTGTCTCCTGGCGGATTTTTATGTTTCATATTATTATGTACCACCATGCCAAATTTCATGCTGATAAACTCATTCGGTACCTTTATGGTGAATGCTGGAAATCAAGGTAAAAGTAATATAAACTATTAGAAATGGGGGTTGAAAAAGTGTTGTTTAAGAAATGAGAATAGGCTTATTGGGTTAAAACACATTGAATCATAATTTACCAATTTGAATAAAAATACAATTTTGGGTTAGAGCAATGAATTATTCCAATTTTAGGGGATGATTTAGGGGATGTTGGGGGTGGAATATCGCTTGCATCGCGACGAATTATTTTTAATATAAGTATGTAACATCATGCCAAATTCCATGCTGATAACTCATACGGTGCCTTCATGGTTAATGCTGGAAATCAAGTTAAAAATAATATAAACTTTAAGGGATGGGGGTTGAAAAAATGTGGTTAAGGAAATGAGAATAGGCCGATTGGGTTAAAACACATTAAAACATAATTTTAATAACCACCTAATTTGAATAAAACAACAATTTTTGATAAGCTAGCTATGAATTATTCCAATTTAAGGGGGTGTTGAGGGTGGAATATCGCTTAATTGCCTCTCGGCGGATAATTTTTTATATTATTATGTACCATAATGACAAATTTCATGATTATAACTTATTAGGTGCCTTCGTGGTGAATGCTGGAAATCAAGATAAAAATAATATAAACTATTAGGGATGGGGGTTGACAAAATGTGGTTTATATAATGAAAATATATCGATTGGGTTAAAACACATTAAAACATAATTTTAATAACTAATTTAAATAAAAATTCAATTTTAGGTTAGAGCTAAGAAGATATTCCAATATTAGGGGATTATTAAGGGGGTGTTGGGGGTGGAATATCGCTTGCCTCTCGGCGAATGATTTTTCATATTAGTATGTAGAAATCATCCCAAAATTTCATGCTGATAACTCATTAGGTGCCTTCATGGTGAATGCTGGAAATCAAGGTAAAAATAATATAAACTATTAGGGATGGGATTGAAAAAATGTGATAAAGGAAATGAGAATAGGCCGTTTTGGGTTAAAGCACATTAAAACATAATTTAATATCTTGAATAAAAAATTCATTTTGGTTTAGAGTTATCAATTATTCCAATTTTAGGGGATGATTTAGGGGGTGTTGGGGGTGGAATATCGCTTGCCTCTCGGCGAATGATTTTTCATATTAGTATGTACCATCATGCCAAATTTCATGCTAATAACTCATTAGGTGCCATCATGGTGAATGCTGGAAATCAAGGTTAGAATAATATAAACTATAAGGGATGGGGGTTGAAAATATGTGATTTAGGAAATGAGAATAAGCCGATTGGGCTAAAACACATTAAAACATAATTTTAATAACTAATTTGAATAAAACATCAATTTTAGATTAGAGCTATGAATTATTCCAGTTTTAGGGGGTGTTAGGGGTAGAATATCGCTTAATTGCCTCTCGGCGGATTATTTTTCATATTATTATGTACCATCATGTCAAATTTCATGATGATAACTCATTAGGTGCCTTCGTGGTGAATGCTGGAAATCAAGGTAAAAATAATATAAACTATTAGGGATGGGGGTTGACAAAATGTGGTTTATATAATGAGAATAGACCGATTGTGTTAAAACACATAAGAACATAATTTTAATAACTAATCTGACTAAAAATTAAATTTTGGGTTAGAGCTATGAATTATTTTAATTTTAGGGGATGATTTAGGGGATGTTGGGGGTAGAATATTTCTTGTCTCTCGGCGGAAGTTTGTGAGTCTGAGGTACATCTAAGTGTGGTCCAAGTTTCATAGTTCTAAGATGTACCGTTTTCTCTGTAGGCTCTTATTCCTCTCTGGCAGAATCCACTACCCCCCCTCCCCCAACCAACCAACCAGCCAGCCGAACGATTACCGTCGATATTTACGCACTTTTTAAACACAGAACGGGTTATCGGATCGGGCTGATTTTTTTTTTGTATGTCATTGGCCACATATCAGGTCATATACTGAGTTTCAAGATTGTAAATCTTTCTGGACGGCGTGTGCAGATAGCTGAAAACCCCCCAACTCGGGTAGGAGTAAACAGGGTCGAGTTAGTCATCGCCTTCTAGCAGTCGCGTGTGCTTGGCTGCGGGCGAACGACCGTCGCTCTAGATTGCTTAAAGTTCATTATTTACTCCCAATCCGTCATAATAGAATATGTTTAAGGTCCTTTGAACGCAGTAAAGTTGGTGTGTACTGTACTGTATTGTCTATCGATAATCACCGATATTGTAATGTGCCAACAATACGCGAACTATTACATCACCAGTCCCAGTGGTCTAGAGGTTAAATACATCCGTCTTGCAAGCTGGTGACCCGAGTATAATGCCCGCCCTTCGTTATAATTAGTAACAGTTATATTATCCACGAATAAATTCAACGTAGGGGTACATGAGTAAGTCTCGATTATTTATATCTGGAATTATACGTGAATTTTAATAAATTCTACATCAAAGTTGCAATGTTTTCCAATCACTAATCGTGCCGTAGGATATCCTTTGTAACAACCTGTCAAGTTCGTTTTCAAAATAAGTTTTAATAAATTATGAAAATTGGAGGCTGAAAAGTTGTCCAGAGTCGTTACAGTTTGGCGATCGATCAAGCGTTTTAAAAAAATGGACATTTACCATTGAAAAACAAGTTGGTCTGAACTCGTCCAAACTGTGAACTCGTATTTTAAAATAAAGATGCGTTTTGAGCAAATTTCTGTTAGTTCAGCCGATTGACATCAGAGTTGTTTGAAATTTTGCACAAATGTCAAAGAAGTGGAACTGTAGGGCTCTACAGTGGCACATTTCGAAAAATAGTTTTTAATGAACGCCTTTTCCCATTTTGGATTTTCTTAAAAATTCTGAAATTCACCATTATTGTGATTTTTCTGGCTGACAAACAAACAATATTGATAATCTACGACTGAAAGCTGCCCATGTATGCTTTCTTGTTAACAATGTTAAGAGCCCGTATCTTAGAGCCAGATGAGTACAAGAAAAATGCAAACTTGGCCACATTTTTAGAGAAAACTATTACGAATATTTGAATCGGGTAAATTGCGTTCTTCAAATTGGACTTTAACTTAAACAAATGCTTGATCACATTTTAGTTTTAATGAACAGCTATATCTAAAACAAAGGGCAAACAAATGCTCAATTATCTTGAAAACGACTAAAGATAGAATGACGCGACAAACCGGGATGTTTAAGTTTTTGATTTAAACATATTTGAAAGTTCTTAGCTAAGAGGTCAAATTCTATAAAGATTACTCAAAATATGTGGCTGAAATTTGATTGATTGTGCTACTATCTATTGGCGATCCATTAAACTTCTTGTAAGGACGACAGTTTTTTATAAGCGTTTCCCAAGTCTACCTACCTGGAAATTATAATTGACCATTTCAAAGACTGGCATTGTCGAGAAACTGAAAGGACGCGCCATAAAGAGGCTGGTCGGTCCCCTTGGGTTGCAGGATGTATTTGATTGATAAGTTTACCCAACCCAAAAATGATATCTTACAATTATTAGCGAAATAATAATATAATGCTATTAATAAAACGTGTGATACACTGTGTGTTTTATAAAATTTGAATGAACAAAATCGGACTTTGGAGTTGGTTTTTAAGTTGTTTATTGGTATAATAAAAAATCGCTTAAAAACCGTCCATGAAGTCCGATTTTGTTCATTCAAATCTTATAAAACGTACATTTTATCATACTTTTTATTAATAGTATTTTATTTTTATATTTCTAATAATTATAAGATTTAATTTTTTATTGTGTAACTTCTTGTACAGGTGACAGTTTTTATAAGTCTTTCCCAAAGTCTAGCTACCTGGAAACGATAATTGACTATTTCAAAGAAAGGTATTGTGGAGCTGAAAGGGGGCACCATAAAGAGACTGGTCGATCCACTTGGGTTGTATTGATGTATGTGATTGACAAAGTTACCCAATATAAAAATTATATCTTAAAATCGTTAGCGAAATAATAATAAAATACTATTAATAAAACGTATGATACACTGTGTGTTTAATAAAATTTGAATTAACAAAATCGGACTCTGGAGTCAGGTTTTAAGTTGTTAATTGGTCTAATGATAAGTGGCTTAAAAACTGCCCATGAAGTCCGATTTTGTTCATTCAAATTTTGTAAAACGTACATTTTATCATACTTTTTACGAATAGTATTTTATTTTGTATTGCTAATAATAAGATTCACTGTGTCAACGTAACCCTATTGTTATACACATCCATTCATACTCCAACCCTCAGAGCAGGCAAAAAAATTACAATGTCAAACAAAACAAGCTCAGAGCCTACCCACAGTCAGTAATGTTCCCGCCTCTTACTGCGTTCTCAACTCGTTTTTTTCGCCGAACACGAAATATTCCAGCTAAGATACGGGCTCTCATAGGGTGCTTCCTGACCGAGCGAACAGCCAAGACGTCCTGCAAATAGTGTGTGTCCTATTCCCTGTATGGAATGTAAATTATGTTTAAGGTCAAGTTACACGACAACACGAAGACTTTCCATGTGTGAAAATAGCAACAACAACAACAACATACAACTGTCACACTTCCGCTCGGAACCACAGCCGAAGAAAGTCGAGTTTTAACGAACGAACTTTTACTTTCAAACTAAGATTTTTCGCGCAATTACCTAGAGGTTTTTGTCCGTGTTAATTGGTGTGTTCTAAAGATGCAGATAATTACACATTGTAGTTAAAGATGTTGCGTAATTATGTAATGGTTACGCTCGGCTAGTGGACCGTTGTCAAGATAGTTAACAACGTCATATTAATATATTAACCTTTTGAATGCTTAGGGAAACAACGGGTCTTTTAAGTAATTTATTTGATTAATTAATTTGCTTACGGAAATAGTACTTTAAGTCATTTATTAAATCTCAATTTCAATTAATTTAAAAAATTAATTTATTTTAATTAAAACAAAAATTGATTATTTTTTTGAGGTCACCAAGAACAGAGCAAGCTCCAAAAGTATGATGTAGGCATTAAATTACAACTAGGAAAACACTAAAGTCCCGCCTTCTTAGTTTGCGTAGGACCACTTTTCCTTTTCAAGTGCTTTTTGAATGCATTGTAGGTGATTGTTGTCAAGTTTCTATTGTTACTTGTTAAATTGTTATTATAAACCTAACAAAACTCATATTTAAACCTTTATTCTATGGATTCTGACCAAATTTTTAATTTTTTTCTTTCAAAAAGCAACACATCACCATTACCTAAATGTTCTTGTAAAATATGAACGTTGTAGCCCCACCCGTTTGGTCAGAATCGGCCCAAGTATCACGAAAATATCGCACAAAAAATTGAAAAAAATCGTAAAAAGTACGATATTAATAAGAAATATTTCTTCGATTGTACCCAAAAACGTGGCAGGTCTAAGTTCTGAGATTTCGAAAGTCCCCTCCAATTTTAATCAAGATCGCATATGCCGTTTGCCCGGTATCGTGCAAACAAACAGAAAAAAAAACATTGGAGCAAAATTTTTGGAGGGGTCAGTGAAATTGAAGTCTTCGCTTCGCTCATCCAACCAAATCTAAATAGGACTGCATAATACTATACTCATTTACCGCCCGTGTTGGCGCGTCTGCCAAGCGCTTGACTATGACCCGGGAGGTCCCTAGTTCGAATACCGTCGAGACCGGCAATCCCGACTGAATGTTTTTCCGAAATTGTTAATGCGAATGCAAGGAATTGAGTTCTCTTAAACTGCCCTCGAATATCTCTCAAAATTGTCCTATTTTCAACATACCTAGTTCACCTATAGAGAGGCATTGCATTGCACCCTAACAGGCTGGTTACATTCCCACAAAAATTATTATTATTTTATTCTTATTTCACATAGAAAAACTTTGACGATATCAATTTTATTCAATGTCATTGTGTAAAAAAACAAAAAAAACATTGAAGCTTGATTTCATTTAATATGTCTAGATCTGGATGGATGATGATAAATAGAAAATAAATAATAAGTATTTTGGATCCGGTTAATAGGCGAATTACTAAAAATCTATTTATAGTTTGTTCTTTGGTAGATAAAAATTGTGTAGGTTTCGTGGTGATCATGATTGTGCGTGAAAACTTACTAGATCAAGAAGCTTAAAATATTATGCAGCAGCCTTTATAAAAAATATAATATAGCGCCGATTTTGCGTTTTATGTAGACCGACTTTATTCTTGAAAATGGCAGATCCGAACCTTCAGAATATTACCGGGTACACTAAAATAATAATCGATTGTTTATTATCTTGAAAAACCTGACATGTCCCTTTTGAGGTGAAATATATATTTTTATGTCAGGGTGGTTATGTCCAACGGATGCTTCAGAGGTCATTCGTGTGATTTCTGAAGATAAAAAGTAAATCAACTTTCAGTGCCTATAGCGGGTTTAGAACCCGGGACCCCCGAAGTCTCGCGCTAAACGCTGGAACTACAGTTGACGATATGAAATAGTAAGGACTTTTTCTTCATGTGGATATAGTACAGTTCAATTATTTATCATCATTTCGCTATATCTTTTTTTTTTTTTTTTTTTTTATAATTCCTGAGATTCTTAGAACAGTTAGGTTTAATAATTATAATCAATAATTGGACTCGGCATGTTCTTTTAGTAAATTATTATATTAAATTAATGGAAAAGCAATATTTCGGGTACTTTCAGTACCCTTCAAAAGGCAACAAACCAAACAAAACATAAAACTCCGTCTCCCAGCCAAGGTCGACACATCTAACAAACACTGCCATCTTGATCTCAATAAAAAATATATTCAAATAAAAATTAAAAATTATACCACAATCATGCCCACAATAGTTCTATGGCTTGGGGACAAACTCCTTCCAAATCGCCGGGAAGTCAATGCTGGGAGCACTGATGACATCATCAGCTACAGACATCAAGGCAGCCTCCTTTAGCCTCCGTTTATGTGTATTTGCTTCGTCTATGAACATCATCATTATGTGAACTGGGATGACGCTTCAATCATTCTACACGAAGCAAATACACATAAACGGAGGCTAAAGGAGGCTGCCTTGATGTCTGTAGCTGATGATGTCATCAGTGCTCCCAGCATTGACTTCCCGGCGATTTGGAAGGAGTTTGTCCCCAAGCCATAGAACTATTGTGGGCATGATTGTGGTATAATTTTTAATTTTTTATTTGAATATATTTTTTATTGAGATCAAGATGGCAGTGTTTGTTAGATGTGTCGACCTTGGCTGGGAGACGGAGTTTTATGTTTTGTTTGGTTTGTTGCCTTTTGAAGGGTACTGAAAGTACCCGAAATATTGCTTTTCCATTAATTTAATATAATAATTTACTAAAAGAACATGCCGAGTCCAATTATTGATTATAATTATATTCGCTATATCTGTTTTAACACTAGAGATTTGAACGTGTTAGGAAGGAAAAGAACATTCGAACCAAATTTCATAAAAGTACATTTTAAATGAATTAAAATTTATTTATTGAATGTCTATCCTATTCAGATATAAAATAACTGATTTACAAAGCACATTCAAATTTTACTATGATGTTCAACGTGCTTGCTTTTCCACAGGTACATTCATTAGTAAATCCAAGATAAAGGTATTTTATTTTGATGAAAGTGTATCATTGATTTGAAAAGAGTTAATTCCCACTAAACCCACTAAACACTATTATTATTACCACTTGTTGGATTTTTTTGTCCATCCAATGTCTCCAAAAATACTCTTGGAGATTTAGTTTCCCGAGCCGCTAAAGTCTGAAAAAATGTCAAAATTAGTCATTGATATTAAAAAAAAATACAAGTAGTTCATTAATTAAGACAGATTGACAGACGGACAGACAGACAGACAGACAGACAGACAGACAGACAGACAGACAGACAGACAGACAGACAGACAGACAGACAGACAGACAGACAGACAGACGGATATGCTCACCTTTCCACCCTTTCCTCCACCTCCCTTTCCTCCCGTTATTGCCATTCCTCCACTTCCTCTGTTGCTGTTCCGCTCGATCCTAGAACACATTAAACAGATTCATTAGTACTTGTGCTATCGAATGTTTCATATTCCCAAGTAGCACAAAGTGATGGCGATCTTATGGCGAGCTGTAACATCGCCATCAGTTGAGCTGATGGCCCATAAGCGGCGATGCGCTTACGGCCCGCTTATGGGGTTGGCCAGGCGCCCATAACTTTGCCATAAGCAACGCGCCGCTTATGGGCCATAAGCGGCCCACTGTAGCAAAACCAGCAGTTTCGAAAATACTGTGCTGCATTTTTGTGACAACGGCCCGCTTATGGGCCATAGCCGGCGATACACAGTTTGCCATCAGTTCGCCGCTTATGGTCCACAGGCGGGCCGCTGTAGCAAATCCAACAGTTGCTTCTCTTTTGTCACAGCGGGATGCTTACGGCCCGGCGGTGAGAATGTTTCGGGAACACTAGCACCATCTTGTAGAGACGCGAGGAAGTCAAGCACACAAACGAAAATATTAACTGACAAAAGTTTAAAATTATATATCTTTTCAATCGTGCGAGCATTTCAATTTATTTCAACTGTGTGTAAGAGAACAAATTCAAGTTAATACAGAGACAGTAATTAGACATACACAAATTTTATCGCCTATCGCCGTACTCGAACCCCAACCTGCTGCGCCGGACTCTGGAACGCTGACCGCTACACCACCGTGATCACTGCTAGAGGAGCGCGCCAGCTACCTTATGAAGATGCACCTAGCGTGTATGCATTGTGGAACGTCTTGTTCAACATTTCGTACCTTGTTTACATGGAAACTAAATAAATGCCATCTCAGGTTGTTTATCAAACTAAAGATTCTATAATATATGTATTAAAATTGAGTTGTTTTGAGCGTAGGCCTACTCTTGTTCATATTTAAATTGACCAAAGAGAATCATGCCCATATATCTAAATGCTATGAATTTAATTCGAATTAAATTGACGGAAAGTGATTAGGAGCTCAGGTTGGATTTGTATTTATTATTATTTTTACCAGTCACACACGGGCAGACGGACAGACAGTAAAGTAATCGCTAAATTTAAGCTCTCTCCCTAATAGGTCTACACCAAATATTCCCTATCGGCCATTTTTTTTGTATAGCCTAAAACAAAAAACGGATAAAGTGATGAAACACTTTAGGTGATGAATAGAAACTTTTATTCTTTACGGTTGAGACACAATACCAAAGACTAATAGTCCGAGAGCTCGCAACATAAAGTCTCCCCTCATAGGGTACATATGGTTTGACCATTGGAATAGAAGCGGAAATTCAAGTGATTTTCAAAAATGCCCGTCTTACAAGTCAACGTTGGGGCGTTTACCCGTCAGACGCCCCCAAAGTGGGCCCCAAAAAAGGTCAAATCTGCCCCTATTACGTATACATGATTGAAACATAAGAAAAATTATAGAAAAAGTTATCCCAAAAATGAATATCACTCGTCAGACGGGCTGCGATGGGCCGTTAACCCGTCAGACTCCCCCAAAGTGGGCCCCAAAAAAGGTCAACTCTGCCCTCATAAGGTGTACATGATTCAAACATACGTCATTTTATAGGGAAAATTACCAGAAAAACGAATATTTCTCGTCAGACGGGCTGCGTTGGGCCGTTGACCCGTTAGATGCCCCCAAAGTTGCCCCCCCCCAAAAAAAAAGGTCAAATCTGCCCCTATTAAGTATACATGATTGAAACATAAGAAAAATTATAGAAGAAGTTAGCCCAAAAATGAATATCACTCGTCAGACGGGCTGCGATGGGCCGTTGACCCGTCAGACGCCCCCAAAGTGGGCCCCAAAAAAGGTCAACTCTGCCCTCATAAGGTGTACATGATTCAAACATACGTCATTTTATAGGGAAAATTACTAGAAAAACGAATATCATTTGTCAGACGGGCTGTCTTGGGGCTTTGCCTTGTCAAACGCCCCCGAAGTGGGCCCAAAAAAAGCCAAATTTGACCTCATAAGGTATACATGATTAAAAAATACGGCATTTTATAGAAAAATTTACCACGGAAAAGAATACCACTCGTCAGACTGGCTCTGTGGGGTCCTTACCCGCCACCCCTCCCCCCCAAAAAAATACAGCTTAAAAAATGTTTTGTCTCGAATACTTACGAAATTATGTTGGATTCAATCGGATTTGTGTGATAGATAGATAGATATTTTTATTCACTTAGACTAGTACAGTGTACAAGTATAACTCTTTGCAGAGAAAGTGAATAGTCTATAATTAATAATTAATAATAAAAGTGATAGTAATTATAATGATATACACAGTGTTAGAAGAAAGAATAGTTGGATATAAAGCATAATTGATAATTGATATGGATATTGATATTGATATGTATGATGATTGATAATATTGATATATATATATATATATGATGATTCATTAATTGATTAATAATGATAAACACAGTGTTTATGTTTAAGTAGAGTAGATGCAAAACAATAGCATGCGCTACTATAGATTAAAACTCATATATAAAAGAAAAGTTGGATATAAAGCAATTTTTGATGTGATATTGTGATAATAATTTCTGATGGCACAGAAAACAGCAATGATGTACAGGAGAATGTGTCTAGTATATATATGGATGATGATTGATTGATTAGTGGTTATGGTAAAGTAGAGTAGATGCAAAATATTATACCCTACTAGATAAGAATTTCATATAGAATAAAGAAAAATGGATATAAAGCAATAATTGATATGAATATTGTGATAAGAATTGCTAATGGCACAGAAAACAGCAATGAGGTACAGTTATGAATGTGTATATAGTATATAATGGATATATATATATATATATATATATAATATTATATATATGTTTTACGTATCTTTTACGGTAAATAATCACGCACAAGTATAAAAAAATAACTTTAATCCAACGTTTCAGAAAAAAACATGTTTCCATTAGCAAGGGAACGGTTAAAAACAAAAATTCAATAAAACAACAACGCATTATAAAAAAAACAAATAGAAACAAAAACACACTACCTGCCAAAACAAGAAAAATTACAAAGATCCAATTGCAGGAACCTAAAATCAAATCACTTGGTGCAATTGTGAGGTGACTTTCTGTACCATTCTAGCAGCCTATCGCTGTCTTCAGTCTTGGTACCACCAGGCGGCTCAGTCTCATACTTTTCAAGAGCCTGTCGTTATGGACCTTCTAGTCATTCTGCTGGATTCTAAATTTCTAGACAAGATGGTTGGTCCGTCCGGACCGTCCCACGTTCGTCATAGAACTGAAGGCACTCTATCAAGCCGGTATACCGCTTTCTTTGACTAACCTATCAATCAAAGCAGGCTTCCACGATTTTTTTTTTTTTTTTTTTTTTTTTTTGTCTTCTTTTTTTTTTTCTTTTTTTTTTTTTTTTTTTGTTTTTTTTTTTTTTTTTTTTTTATTTTTTTTTTTAAAGCCAAACGCTTGCCATCGTCTCGTTGTTAGATTGAGTGGGCGCTTCTCAATTCCACTGCCTCTCGGACGATTCGATAGATAGATGGCTTACCATGGCAAGAGGCCTCCATTCGTCAAAATCAATGGAATGACCTCCTTCTTGGACATGTTGTGCCAAGCAGATGTTGTTTCCATCTTGTTGACGGCGAGTTTGTGTTCCTGTGACGCATCGGACATATTTCGACAGTTTGTCCAACATATGTCTGCGAACAGTCTCCACACGGATCTCGTAGAAGCCCCAACCTCCAAAGAATATTGTCTTTGTGGCCTACCAATCATTTCGCCTAGTTCTATCTGTCGAAAAAGGACCGTCTTGATGTTTTCAATAGCCAGTAGTTGCCAATTCGGCGGTGGTCCACGAACATATGGCAAATATCAGTGGCCATCTTGTCTAGAAATTTAGAATCCAGCAGAATGACTAGAAGTCATACTGCAGCTCTTTGAAAAGTATGAGGACTGAGCCGCATGTGGTCCAAGACATGAGACAGCGATAGCCTGCTAGAATGGTAACAAGAAGTCACACTCACAATGCAACCAAGTGATTGATTTTAGGTCACTGCATTGGAGTCTTTGTAATTTCTATGGTTGCAAGGTAGTGTGTTTTGTTTCTATTGGTGGTTTTTTTTATTTTATAATGCTGTTGTTGTTTTATGAATTTTGTTTTTAAACCTTCCCTGTGAAATGGAAACATAGTTTTCTGAAAAACGTGGGATTAAAGTTATTTTTATAATACGTGCGTGATTATTTCCTGTTAAAGGATCCTTAAAACATTAAACCATGGATCACGGAAGCTTAAGACAAAACATATTCGCCTCTACGGGGAGGAGACATTTCTCGTGTGAGTCTATTTGGGAAAAATGCGTGCAGAAAGAAATAGCTTTGTGCGATTGAGCTTTTTACTTCGATGGCAGAACCACAAGGTAATACCAAATTTTCTCCGTTAAAGTTAATAAGAATTACACCTAGCACTTGTAGAATTCTAAAACAAATGCTAGCATGAGGCCTTCTGAGAAGATTGCATTTCTGACAAATACCGTACATTGGATCGCATGGTCAAATCAAAACTTTCACCTACACAACACCCTTTGTAGAGATGTGCATCCTATCTACTCGATAAAAATAGACTAACCTTACAATGTGTCGGAGGCTTTTGAACATGCTGATGTTGCTAGAACTCGTCAGAAGAACAAGTTGATGAGGCTACAAAAACAAGCTTCTTGGGTAGCCTACGTCTCAACCAACTACAAACTAAACCAGACAAGGTTGTGCGAATTTCTTCCGTACAGCTTAACGAAGCTAGCAAGAATCAACGTTTTAGTAAGTTTTTAACTCGCTGTTGCTCAAAGAAGTAACTGTGGAAAGAATTATTTGTGCGTAGGAAAGTGCAAGTTATGGGTTTACCTGATGCACTAGCTGAACAGATCAAGACAAGATACCTCATCCATCTTAGAAAACTCCAAGCCTCCAGCCGCAACACACGAAAGAAGGAGTTTCAAGCTTTAAACCAACTTAAAAATAACCCAAACATCACAATACTTCATGCAGATAAAGGTAATGCTACCGTAGTTTATGGACACTATGACTACGGGAGAAAATGTCTAGGATTTTAGAAGATACTAATACGTACTAACTGAGCAAAACCCAACAGTTTATTTAGAAAAGAAGACCAAGTCTCTAAATTGTTGCGGCCCCTATTGACAAACAACTCAGAAGTATCTCATTCCTAGAGAGAAAGGCACTCGAATCCCTCGGTCGTATGGAACTTCCAACGATCCACAAAGCAAACTTACATTAAGACCAATGTCAGTGCCGTTAGGATCACCTACACAGGCTCTGGCAAAACATCTCGCTAATTGTTTGCAGCCCTTTTCTGAAGATGCAAAATTTACGTGAAAAAAACTCTGCACATTTCATAAGTTTCTGGATAACATCAGCTAGGACCCAGGCGATATATTGGTGAGTTTCGACGTTGTTCTCTCGTCACTAAGGTACCAGTAGATGAAGTATGAAAATAATTCAGAAAAAATACTGTCGCAAAGCATGTCGTCACTTTGTCGCAGCATTGTTGTAACTTAATACTTTGTTTAGAAGGACAATTCTATAAACAAGTCATAGGCGCACGATGGGTTCACCATTATCACCAGTGGTAGCAAATTTGTATATGGAAAGATTCGAGACAGAGCACTCGAATAGTCCATTACAAACCTCGAGTTTTGTTGAGATACATTGCCGACTATTTGTAATTTTGGCAACATGGCAAGATGAGCTACCGAGTTTTTTAAAACCACCTAAAACTCTATCCATTCTGACATCAATTCACCATGGAAGTTGAAGTAGCCGAAAACTGCCTTTCTGAGCCTTGATGTAATAAGGTAACCTGATGGACGTTTGCCACACTGTATACAGAAAGCCAACGCATACCAATAGGTATTTGCAGCCTCTTCACATTCATCATCCTTCGCAACTTCGACAATATCATTACTTTGGCTACACGTTCTCGAAGAATAACTGACGAAGAAACATTTAGCCGAAGAAAGGCAAGATTCTACGTGAGGCACGCATCAGTAATGTGGTTCCTAAACCGCGTTGTTCCACAAGCTTGGAAAAGAAGAACCAGAGCAGAGAAACTCAAGTCGATCCAGTAGACAAACCAAGAAGCCCACTGCATATTTGCCAGAGTTCGAGGGACCACCACCGAATTGGCAAAACTATGGCTATTTGAAAACATCAAAGACGGTCTTTTCGACAGAGAGGAAACCTTAGGCGAAATGATTGGTAGCCACAAAGGACAAGATTCCTTTGGAGGTTGGGGCAGTCTACGAGATTCCGTGTGGAGACTGTTCCCGCCAGACATATGTTGGAACAAACGAGTCGAAAAATATGTCGCGCCGGCTGCCCGACCGCGACGACCGCGAGCCGATTGCGTTACAGGAACACAAACTCGGCCGTTCAAAACAAGATGGAAAACCAATCTGCTTTGCACAACATGTCCAAGAGGAGGGGTCATTCCATAGATTTGACGGAATGAGGCCTCTTGCCATGGTTCTGGTTAGTTGGGTTGTTTTTTAAGGCCATCTATCTAGTCGAAGCGTCAGAGAGGCAGTGGAAAATTGAGAACGCCCACTCAATTCTTAACAAAACGAGACGCATGGCAAGGTTGGTCAATCGTGGACGCCTGCTTTGATTTTTTGATAGGTTCGTCAAAGGAAAGCGGTTAGCGGCTGATAAGAGTTGCTGCAGTTCTAGACGAACGTGGGGACGGTCCGGGACTGGGACCCCAAACCCCGTCTTTTGTCTAGGGAGAAGAAATTTAGAATCCAGCAAATGACTAGAAGTCATTACTGCGCTCTTGAAAAGTATGAGACTGAGCCGCCCTGTGGTACCAAGACATGAAGACAGCGAGAGGCCGCTAGAATGGGTAACACGAAGTCACACTCACAATGCAACCAAGTGATTTGATTTTAGGTTCACTGCAATTTGGGATATTTGTAATTTTCTAGGTTTGCAATGGTAGTGTTGTTTTTTGGTTCTATTTTGTTTATTTTTATAATGCTGTTGTTGTTTAGGGACATTTTTTGTTTTTAACCTCCCTTGAAAATGGAAAACATAGTTTTTTCTGAAACGTTGGGATTAAAGTTATGTTTATTAATACTGTGCGTGATTATTACCGTAAAGATAATTAAAACATAACCATGGATCACGAAAGCTTAAGACAAAACATTTATTCGCCTCTACGGGGAGAGACTTTTTTTTCATGGAGTCTATTTGGTTAAAACTGCGGTGCAAGAAAGAAATAGCTTTGTTTGCGAATCTGAGCTTTTACTCGATGCAGATACCACAAGGTAATACCAAATTTTCTCCGTTAAAATTTAATAAGATACACCTAGCAATGTAGAATTCTAACAATGCTAGGCATGAGCCTTCTGGAGATTGCATTCTGACAAATACGTACATTGGAATCGCATGGTCAAACAACTTTTCAACCTACCACAAACCCTTTGTCGAGATTTGCATCCTATCATACTCGATAAAATAGACAAACCGTACAATGTGTCGAGTTTGAAAAATGCGATGTGGCTAGAACTCGTCAGAAGAAAACAAGTTTGATAGGCTACAAACAATGCTTCTGGCGTAGGCCCTACCGTCTCAACCAACTACAAACTAAACCCAGACAGGTTGTATGCGAATTTTTCTCCGTACAAGCTTAACGAAAAGTAGCAAGGAATGTTTTAAGTAAGTAAAGGTTTTATACTTCGCTGTTGCCTCCAAGAAGCTACCTGTGGAAAGAATTATTTGTGGTTGTGACCCGAGAAACTTGCAATTATGGGTGTACCTGATGCACTAGTGAACAAGATAAGACAAGATAAATCATCACCCTTCTTAGAAAATCCAAGCCTCCAGCCCGCAACATCACGAAAGAGACCGGAGTTTCAAGCTTTAAAAACCAACTTAAAAAATAACCCAAACATCACAATACTTCCTGCAGATAAAAGGTAATGATACCGTAGTTTATGGACACTATTGACTATAGGGAGAAAAATGTCTAGATTTTAGAAAGATCCTACATACGGACATAACTGAGAAAAACCCAACAGTTTATTAGAAAAGAAGACCAAGCTCTAATGTGCGTCCCCTATTGACAAACAAACTCAGGAAGATCTCATCTAGAAGAAGTCATCTCGAATCCCTCGTCTGTATGGCCTTCCAAAGACCACAATAGCAAATTACCATTAAGACCAATTCGTCAGTGCAGTAGGGATCACCTACACAGCTCTGGCAAAACATCTCGCTAATTGTTTGCAGCCCTTTTCTGAAATGCAAAATCTACGTGGAAAAAAACTCTGCCACAGTTCATAAGTCTTCTGGATAAACATCAGGCTGACCCAGGATATATTGGTGAGTTTCGACGTTGTTTCTCTCTTACTAAGAGTACCAGTAGATGAAGCTATGAAAATAATCTCAGAAAAAATACCCGTCGCAACGCATGTCGTCATTTGTCGCAGCATTGTATGTCATCTACATACTTTGTTTATGAAGGACAATCTATAAACAAGTCATACGGCGCACCGGATGGGTTCACCATATCACCAGTGGTAGCAAAAATTTGTAGTTATGGAAGATTTCGAGACCAGAGACTCGAATCGTCCATTAACAAACCTCGAGTTTTTGTTGAATACATTGCGACTATTTGTAATTTTGGCAACATGGGCAAGTGAATGAGCTACGAGTTTTTTTAACCACTAAAAACTCTATCCATTCTACATTCAATCACCATGGAAGTTGAAATAGACGGAAAAACTGCCTTTCCTTGATGCCTTGATAATAAGGAAAAACCTGATGGGACGTTTGGGCCACATGTATTACAGAAAAGCCAACTCATACCAATAGGTATTGCAGGCCTCTCACATCATCATCCTTCGCACCACTTCGATCAATAGCATTACTTTGGACCAGTTCTCGAAGATATAACTGACGCAGAACATTTAGACGAAGAAGGCAAGATTCTATCGTGAGGCCACTGCTCAGTAATGGGTTTCCTAACGGTTGTTCCACAAGGCTTGGAAAAAGACTAAGAACCAGAGCAGAAGAAACTCAAGGCGATCCAGCTAGACCCCAAAACCAAGGAAGCCCACTGCATATTGTGCCATTATATATATTGTTTTTGTTCGTTGAGGGGACCACACCCAAAGGGAACTTCGGGGGAGGTGGGAAGAAGACCACACTAAAAGGGGGGACACAAAAAACAAACAGAGGGGCGGGACCCACCACAAACCCGACCCACGGGACAGGGACAACCAGGGGGACCACCGACCCCGAACGAATTGGCAAACTACGGCTTATTGAAAACATCAAAGACGGTCTTTTGTCGATCGATATGAACCCCTTAGGCGAAATGATTGGTCAAAGCCACAAAGACAAGATTCATTTGGAGGGTTGGGCGTCTACGAATTCCGTGTGGAGACGTTCGCAGACATATGTTGGAATTCAACTGGCTCGAAATATGTCGATGCGTCTACAGGAACACAACTCGCCGTCAATCAAGATGGAAACAACATCTGCCTTTGGCACAACATGTCAAGAAGCGGAGGGTCATTCCATTGTTTGACGGAATAGGCCTATTGCCATGGTAAGCCATCTATCTAGTCGAATCGTAAGAGAGGCAGTGGAATGAGAAGCGCCCACTCAATCTTAACAAACGAGACGATGGTCAAGCGTTTGGTCAATCGTGGAAGGCCTGCTTTGATTGATAGGTTAGTTCAAAGAAAAGTCGTTAGAAGCGGCTGATAGAGTTGCCTGCAGTTCTAGACGAAAGGTGGGACGGTCCGGAGGCACCCAACCATCTTGATCTAGAAATTTAGAATGCCAGCAGAATGACTAGAGTCATACTGAGCTCTTGAAAAGTATGAGACTGAGGCCGCCTGTGGTACCAAGACATGAAGACAGCGATAGCTGCTAGAATGGGGATAACACGAAGTCACCACTCACAATGCAACCAAGTGATTTTGATTTTAGGTTCACTGCAATTGGATCTTGTAATTTTCTATGTTTGCAAGGTAGTGTGTTTTTTGTTTTCTTGTTTATTTTTATAATGCTGTTGGCTGTTTTTATTGAATTTTTGTTTTTAACCTTCCTTGAAAATGGATACATAGTTTTCTGAAACGTTGGATTAAAGTTATTTTTTATAAGACTGTGCGTGATTATTTACGTAAAGATACTTAAAACATTAACAAGGATCACGAAAGCTAAGACAAAAACATATATATATATATATATTATATTATTATGGGTGTGTGATGATTGATTGATTAGTGTTTATGTTAAAGAAAGTTGATGCAAAATAATAGAATGCCCTTACTAGATTAAGAATCATAAAGAATAAAGAAAAGTTGGATAGAAGCAATATTGATTGATATTGTATGATGAGAATTGCTGTGCACAGAAACAGCAATGGAGGATGTACAGCAGAATGTGTTTCTTATATACCTGCACAATCCAAGGAAGCGTGTAAAAAGGCAACATCTATATTATCTTATAGAAGTGTTACATCATTTGGCTAAGGGGAACATTTGAAAATTTTAAATTACAGTGCTTGTTTGTGGTTATACTCTAGATTATTGTAAATATTATATGAAGAAAAATGAATTAACTGCAAATATTACATGGAGAGGTAGTCATTGATGGAGTAAAAGCGGTGACGTAAGATTATGATTTCAACTTATGTTTAAAGGAAGACAGGGGGGAGAGGTTTTGAATGTGGTCAGGAGCTTAATTGTAGAGGGTGGCAGATAGATATTCAGGGCCTTGTGCAAAGAGGCGCAGATTGTGGGGAGGGCCTGTGTATGTGAAGTTGGCTCTAGTGTTATGGGGAGTGAACAGAAGCATTTAGATGGAAGAGGTACGGTTGGTGTGAACGAATAATGCGGCTGATGGATAAGGGTACATGCTAGAGTAAGAATACCAAGTCTTGAAAAGTCTCTACATGAGTGTATTCATGAGACACCAGCTATGATACGAACCATAATATGTACCAGTCATGATGTTAGCATATTTTGGGTCTGAGCCCTGCAACTACCACTTTTTTCATTTTTTCGGAATATCTAGATCGATGACTAAATCACGGAAGACATGTTACAATTCGTTCTTTTATGGTTATTATAAAAATTAATAAAGGTGATGTATGGGTATAGGTTTAGGGTGTAAACTGTAAAGAGTGTTTAATTTAATTTTTTTACAAATCGAAGAGTTGTGTTTAATTTACTACTTGTTACATGATACTATACGGATTCTGCCTATTAAAGTATATCGCCTTAAAACTATTGATATTGTATAAAATTACTTTTATTCATATGAAGTAAGTATATCATAGTAATCATAAGTGATGTAAATAATGAACATCATATGATACCTATAAGCAATAATCTTTAAATATGTGTTGAATCATGTAAAAGTTTTTATAAGTTACAAACAATTGAGGGTAAGAATATATCAATTGGTATGTCTTTCAGACATCAAAACTTCATACATTCGTTATCACGTATGTTCAAACTTTTTATCATGTAATCTCAGAAGTAATCATCATGCATATTCACAGTAAGAATCTTGTAATGTGTGAAATCATACAGTAGTTTATATAAGTTAAAACAAGTGAAGATTAGAATATATAAAATTGGTTTGTTACAATTAACTCAATATCAAACTTCTATCACATCGTTATCACCGTACGCTTGTACGCTTTAACATTTTATTATTATCATGCATCAAATCATAAACATACGTAATAATCTTTACATGCGTTAAAACATGCAAATACTTTTCATAAGTTAAAGACAATTGAGATTAGGAATAATAAATTGTCAAAAAATCAAAGCTGTAATCACATTATTGTGAACATCATGTACGCTGCTTCTGAAAAACATCCTGTCATCATCCTCATCGAAATCCTCTACTTCTAAATCGCCATTGCAGAATCTCATCAACTGGACAAAGGGTACAGATCATCAGGAACCATCTTGGTCTGTATTTAAACGTCTCATACATACATAATGGATTTTTTTAAATTTGTCTATGGAACCAAGTAACAGCGTCATAGTTGCCTATCAATAAAAACCAAGGTGGCTAAGCTCGAGAAAACCAGGCGTGACGCAGAGGCGCAGAGGTAAATTGGATCACTTGGAAGCTCTATCGTTGTCCTACCGGGTGTGCTTTTCACTAAAATGATAAGAAAGAATGGTAATAAGGGGTGTATCTGGCACATTTTCCAAATATTGCTCACTTTTCGTATTAAATGGACTTAAATATGACAACAAAACTGTTAATTTTTAGTAACGTACTAATTTTGGTAGGAGACAAATATTTGAAATCTCACATGTACTTAGATAAGCGACACACGCTCTCCTGTCTGAACAGCCTCCAAAAATGCAGATTTTTGGATAAAATTTAAGGTAAAAATCGGTATGGTTCTGTATGTGAAATTAGCTTTGATTTGACGATCAAGCATGGCTTTACGTGGGCAGTTACATTGTAAAAAAAGGAGGCCGAGTTGGCAAACAGTCTAAGGCAGATTGGACATCTTTAGGGGCCCACATTGGAGGTAACATAATAAGTCAAAGCTCCAACGCAGCTCGTCTGACGAGTGATATTCGTTTTCCTGGTAACTTTTTCTATAAAATGACGAATGTTTGAATCATGTATACCTTATGAAGGCAGATTTGACTTTTTTGGGGGCCCACTTTTGGTTTTACCTAACGGGTCAAAGCCCCAACGCAGCACGTCTGACGAGTGATATTCGTTTTCCTGGTAACTTTTTCTATAAAATAAACGTATGTTTGAATCATGTTTACCTTATGAGGGCAGAGTTGACCATTTTTGGGGCCCACTTTGGGGGGTCTGACGGGTCAACGACCAATCGCAGCCCGTCTGACGAGTGTAATTCATTTTTGGGCTAACTTCTTCTATAATTTTTCTTATGTTTTAATCATGTTTACTTAATAGGGGCAGATTTGACCTTTTTTGGGGCCCACTTTGGGGGCGTCTGACGGGTAAACGCCCCAACGTTGACTTGTAAGACGTGCATTTTTGAAAATGACTTGAATTTCCGCTTCTATTCCAATGGTCAAACCATATGTACCCTATGAGGGGAGACTTTATGTTGCGAGCTCTCGGTCTATAAGCTTTTAGGCTAAGTACGATCAGAGATGAGGGGACGCTAGAAAACGCGGGAGTTGTAGTAACTGCTTGCACCGTGAAGAACGTCTGCTTCTGGGCGTGGCCTACTACAGAGGTCGAAACGTAATCGATACTATTACTACCAATCTTGCAAACATCGACTTATGCGATCTAGTAAACTAGGCCTAAGTTAAACACAATAGCATGGCTAAAGTCACTTGGGCTAATAAGCCTACTCATTCGAGTGAACAAAGGGCGCACAGTCCAACACCCCTTCTCGCCGTCTTCACTCGCTAAACACTAGCTGGGCTTGTGAAGTAAACCGCTTTAATAGTTCTCTTGACACTGGCTTAGTCATCCATGTCCGCAGTCATGTGTTCGGTTGGGCAGTACTGCACATCCACGATGCCACGCTCTCGCAGATCTCGGATGAGATGGTGCTTGACTGCGATGTGCTTCGTCCTAGCGCTGCACCGATCTGACTCGATCAAGCGAATACAGCCTTGGTTGTCCTCGAAGATCGTGGTTGCTCCTTGTACTGGTACCCCTTCGTCGTCCAGCAGTTGATGTAACCACAACAGCTCTTGACGGGCCCATTCGCAGCCGCGACATATTCTGCCTCGGTGGACGACAATGCGACGATCGTCTGCTTGCGACTCGACCACGATACTGGGATCTCGCCCAATAGGAAGATGTATCCGCTAGTCGATTTTCGGTCGGTGGTGTCACCGCCCAGTCAGCGTCCACGTACCCTTGCAGCTTGAGCTCACTCCTTGCAGACAGGCGCAGTTTCGCATCGAGGGTCCCGGCCAGGTAACGCATTACCCGCTTCACCGATTTTCCAGTCGCGTTCTGTGGGTGACTCCACATGTCGGCTTAAGAAGCAGACAGCTACCGCAATGTCCGGTCTGGACACTGTAGCTATGTACAGGAGTGATCCAATAACTTGTCGATACTTTGTGTTATTCGGCAACTCGACGCTGGGGTCTTCCATGGAAGACAAATAATTTGTTTCCTTTGGGGCGTGGCAGAAGGCTTCGTCTCCAGCATCCCTTGCTCTTCTAGAAGTTGAACTATCTTAGTTCGTTGGTGGATAAGGAACGAACCGTCTGTTTCTCGCTCGATCTGGATCCCCAAATAGTGAGCCACTTCACCTAAATCCTTGGTCGTGAAATGCTCGTTTAGCTGCGCACAAATGCCCTGAACGACCTCTTCAGATTCTCCGGCTACCAGTAAGTCGTCTACGTACAACAGCACATAGGTGGTACTACCGGTCGTTTCCTTTTTCATGAAGAGACATGAATCAGCTTTTCCGCGCTCGAAACCAAGACTTGCCAGTGCTTCTGTGGCCTTCTTGTTCCATGCTCGTGCCGATTGTTTGAGCCCGTAGATACTGCGCTTTAGTCGCAATACCATGTGCTCCTTGCCTGGTTCCTCAAACCCGGTGGTTGTTCCATGTAAAGCTCCTCTTCCAGATCTCCATTTAGGTACGCTGACTTAACGTCAAGGTGCCGTACATGAAACTGGCGAATAGCCGCCACGCTGAGCAGCACGCGCACTGTCTTGTGCTTGACCACTGGCGCAAACGTCTCGTCGTAGTCCTCCCCATAACGCTGCGAGAATCCTCTCGCCACTAGCCGCGCTTTGTAAGTGTTGACGTCACCATTTGCATCTAGTTTAGTCTTGAATACCCACTTGGATGAGACTGCCCGACGGCCTGGAGGGAGTTTGGCAATCTCCCACACTCCACGTCTTTAAGAGCTGACATTTCCTCTTCTGGCGGCCAACACCCAGTTCTTCTTTTCGCGTTCTGGTAGCTCCATCACTTGTTTCCACGAGGATGGCTCACGTGGTTGGTCCACTCTTCTTTATACGAAATTTTTCTTGGTGGGATTCCTTTATTCGGTCTCTGTGATTGACGTGGTGCTGGAGGAACAATCTGCTGATCGTTGACAGTTGTTTCTGCCGCTGTAGGCTCTTGCTGAGTCAACTCGGTGGCCTCCTTCGAATCCTCCTCCGCGTCCTCAAGAATGTTGACGAAGTCCCCGTCCATTTCCCCTTCTGGCAGAAGACTGATTCCACCACTTGCTTCAACGATGTGTGGATTGTTCTGCTCGTCCATTTCGATGATGCGCACGGAACGACTTATCCACACTTTGTTGGTGTTAACGTCCAACAGGCGGTAACCTTTGGAGGCGGTGTCATAGCCTATGAGCACGCCCAAGATGGCCCTTATCATCCATTTCTTGCGTTTTTGTTTTGGGAAAAGGGAATACACTTTTGAACCAAAACTCGGATGTGGCTTAAGTCGGGCTTATTGCCATCCCAAAGTTCGCAAGGTGTCTTGTCCACGCTTCGGCTCGGTAAACGATTCTGAAGATATGCCGCGGCACACACTGCTTCTCCCCAAAATCTTTCAGGAAGTCCTGCATCCAAAAACATGCATTTTGCCATCTCAACTAGAGAGCGATTCTTACGCTCTGCCACGCATTTTGTTGAGGCGTGTGTGGCACCGTGAACTGTTGCTGGATCCCCTCACGATTGAAGAAAACCTGCAGATCCTGTTGACGTATTCTTTCCCGTTGTCTGTGCGGAAAATGGTGGGCCTATGTCCATACTTTGTGTGAACCATAGCGATATATTCCTTTACAACATTTGCCGCTTCATCCTTGGACTTAAAGGAGACGGAAAAAACGTAAAAGCGTGAGTAGTCATCGATAAAAGTTACCATATATCTATGACCGCTCGGCGTTTGTGATCGGCATCGGTCCACAGACGGCACGATGTAGCAGTTCACCGGGCTGGGGAGCTCTGGTCCCGCTCGTTGGGAATGGTAGTTGGGTTAACTTCCCTCTCATGCAACAGTCACAGTCCACCTTTGCGTCACATTTGCCAATGTGTATGCCTAGGGCCAGTCCTTCCGTGAACAGCTTCTTAATTGCAGCTGGATCCCGTGACCTAAGCGTCGGTGCCATCGATGCATGCATACTTGGCTGCGTGCACACAACGCTGCGTCGTTGCCCGTTTTGCACTTGAGCCTGAAAAGTGTCCCGTCAAGTTCAGCGGTTGCAATGACGACCGTCTTGTGAGTTATCTGGCAGGTGGCATCCTCGAACCTCACCGTGTTACCCACTACGAGTTGCACATTGAACCGATAACACCCGCCATCCAGTTCCGGAATGTACAGCACATCCTTGAGGTATACTTGTTCCACCTTACGTTTGGAGTGTTGCACGACAACCACCCCATACCGATTCCTTCCGCGGAGATCGTTGAGTTGTCTGCCAAATATACCTGGGTCTTCACATCTTGCAACGCAGTAAAGAACCTTTTGTTGCTTGTCATGTGGCTCGTAGCTCCCGAGTCCACATACCAGCGGTCGGCCTGGTCCTTGTGTATACTGCTCCATACCGCAAAGGAGTGCTGGGGTGCTGCACTGCTGCCAACATCCTGGATGCGTACCATGCAGTTAGCTTTCTCCTTTACCTTGCCTTGAGTGTTTTGTACTTGAGGCAGTTTGCCTTCAGATGGCCTTTCTTTTTACAGTAGAAACATTCCCGTTCCTCATTACCTGACTTGCTCCCTTTTGGCACCTGCTTGCCGTATGTGCCCGCCTCTTGTCTCTTTTGATATGTTGTCAGGGCTACCTCGTTGTCGCGATGGTCCCGCGTCGCCTCGACACGGCGCTGGTACTCGTCGGTCAACTTGCCAGAGACATATTCGACGTTCAAGTCTTTCTCGTCTCTTCCTTCAAGGGCTGTAACTAACGTAGAGTATGACTCCGGTAGACTGCACAACATGACCGCTACTAGGTCGTCGTCTTCGACCTTCTTTCCCATGCCCCGCAAATTGACCCACAACCTCCAGCATGGGGTTGAGGTGCGCCTGCATGGTACCTTGGGTAAACCTCATCCCATACAAGTTTCGCATTAGATATAGTCGGCTGCCAATAGTGGATCTCTCATGCAACCTTTGCAGCATGGGCCGCATGGCCCACATTTCCTTGGCCGTCTCAAGTTGAGCGAGATGAAGCAACTGGTCATCTTCGACACTGAGACATATTGCTGCAATGGCCTTGCATTCCAGTTTTCCCCAGTCACTGGGCTCTGGGTCTGGCTTGGGTTGGGTGACTACATCCCACAATCCATCCCTCATGAGTACTACCTTTAATTTTAATTTCCACAGTTTATAATTTGCATTATTCAACTTGGTGATCAACATTTTAGAGTTATCACCCGCAACAGCCATGCTTGATCCTGGCCTATCCTAGGCCTAGGCCTGCTTTCAGGAAATTAAAAGCACTCACCGTACGGGGTCAACCTTACCTCGTTTTTAGGCGCAGATAAAGTGTTCTAGGCCCATAACCTGATGAAACACTTTAGGTGATGAATAGAAACGTTTATTCTTTACGGTTAATAATATGAGACACAATACCCAAAGACTAAGCTTTTAGGCTAAGTACGATCAGAGATGAGGAGACGCCTAGAAAACGCGGGAGTTGTAGTAACTGCTTGCACCGTGAAGAACGTCTGCTTCTGGCGTGGCCTACTACAGAGGTCGAAACGTAATCGATACTATTACTACCAATCTTGCAAACATCGACTTATGCGATCTAGTAAACTAGGCCTAAGTTAAAAACAATAGCATGGCTAAAGTCACTTGGGCTAATAAGCCTACTCATTCGAGTGAACAAAAGGCGCACAGTCCAACATATAGTTTATCAATTATGATCATCAAACATTTTCAAAACTTTTTATTTTTATTTTTGGGTTTAATAGTAAGCCTTATATAGATGATTACAGAGAAATTAATTACGTATACCCCGGACATATCCCTGCTACTAAATTTTGGTTTGAAGGATGATTTGTGTTTCTATTACCGGTACTTGGAAAAATGTTGTCGTTAATATCTTGCACTAATTATTTATTCCACCTTTTCGTACCGGCGGAATAGAAAATTCGTAAGTGCAAGATATTAACGAGACAAATTTTAAGAGTATGCCAGTTTGTAGACAAGAGTATGTGTTACAAATAGAAAAAAATCTGCCTTTCAACCAAATTACTAGCAGGAATAATTATGTCCGGGATAAACGTGTCATAACTTTTACTATAATCGTCTTTATACTGGTCGTACTGCTCAACCCAAAAATAAATAACAAATAGTTTTGGCAATGTCATAATATGATCATATTATTGATATACTATTTCCGTTGTTTTGAATAACTGAAGATTTAGGAAATTTTTAAATATTAATAAGGCCGAATTATTTGATCTAGTTCTACAAACATAAAATATTACATATTATTTATTTGTAATGAATATGTTTCTATTAAAATAAATTTTTCGATTTCTTCCATCTGCGTCAAGTATGTGAAATCAAATTTGCACTACAAAACGGCAAGTGCAAAGGTATATTATAGATACGTGAGAGCATTATCGACAGCGGATTAATTCGGCATATTGCAATGAAATTAATTATTTATAAACATGTTTGAAATTAATTTAAAAATTATGTCGATTGAATGCAACAATCAATGTATTATTTTGGAAGCCCGAAATTCGGTATCGGAATGATATATAATAATATATAATCATAATATTAATATTACAAAAAAATAAATTATCATAATGTTAATATTATCAAATAATAAGTTTAAATGATACTAAAACGATATTCCTTGAATGTGAGAGCGTCAATATTCCTCACATCGACGAAGAAGAGCGAGAATGATTTACATAACATGATGAAATCGACAATTAAATTATTCCTTTAAATTCATCATCTAATGTGTTATATCCTCGCATTAGATTCCCGTCGGTTGTGTGCTTATGGGCCATAGGCGGGCCGCCTACTGTTCGCCGCCTGTCGGTTGTGTGCTTATGGGCCATAGGAGGGCCGCCTACTGTTCGCCGCCTGTCGGTTGTGTGCTTACGGGCCATAGGCGGGCCGCCTACTGTTCGCCGCCTGTCGGTTGTGTGCTTATGGGCCATAGGCGGCCCATCAACGCAAAACTTTGCCATCACTTTGCCGCTGATGGCCCATAAGCGCACACATTTTCTGTGCTACTTGGGTTATTACTTTTAAAGTTTTTAGGTTAGTGATGGCTAGACAATGACTTGTGCCATAGTCGCGATAAAAAAATGTATAAAGTAATAAACACTCGTTTAAAAAATGGTCGACGTTTCATATTGATTGGATGGGTTAAAAAGTGATTTTATTTACGCAAATTGACGCAATAAATTGTCTTCTATGATGAATACGTAAGTATGCGACATAGCAGCAATTTTGCAATAAAATTCAACATTGTGACTAACAGTACAAAAATTCGAACGAAAATGTCAAACTGCGTGTTTTTGAACCAACGCAAAGTGGCTTTCACCTTGCAATAAGCCTGAACTATTAAAGATTTTGCTAATTTAAATTGTTTCTTCTGCTCTTGCGTACTCCTGTTTATTGCTGTCATCGTACTTGGCAATCCCTATAAATGATATTTAAAATAAACAATAAAAGCTATAAATACTATTTTTCAAATATAAATGTTCATTTTTTAAAAATAAAACCTATACCTCTGGTACCTCTGGAAATGACGTGTGTCCAAATATGCTTAAAACAGAAGTTATAGATTAAGACATTAATCACAGTTTTTTAAATAACCAAATTACCAAATTAGTTTTTTTTGTGGATGCATATTTCCACAATTGCTACTTTCGTGAACGATTTTAGGTTCTAAGTTTTGCAAAAAGCATACGATTTGGATCGCTGGTAAATTTTTATTGCTTTTAAAACTCGCATTTGACTATGCAATGAGGTATTCTGAAATGTGTATCCTTAATACCTTGCATTTTTTAGTGTTTAATATTTTCCGGTTTACGGTATTTGTACCGAAAAAAAGAAAAAATACGAAGATCTTTAGGATACGAAAGGTATACATTTTGACAATTTGGATGGCTGATATTTTTATTATAGCTTTGACTATGCAATGAGGTATTTTGAAATGTGTATCTTTAATACCTTGCATTTTTTAGTGTTTAATATTTTCCGGTATACGGTATTTGTACCGAAAAAAAGAAAAAATACGAAGATCTTTAGGATACGAAAGGTATACATTTAAAAATACCTCATTGCATAGTCAAAGCTATAATAAAAATATCAGCCATCCAAATTGTCTACTTTTAACAAAACTTGACAGCACCCGAAATCGTTCATAAAAGTAGCAAAGCGAAACAAATGCATGAACCAAACATAATTGTCTTTTTTCACTCTATAACTACTGTTTCATGGATAAATTATATATATATATTTTTTGAACTCACAGTCTTATGGTACATTTTATAAGCGGGTGGTCCCAACCAACCACCCTTCCTTCTGACCTCCCCCCCCCCCGAATTATTCCTAGTTTTATACGCTACTGCTAAATAGTGAACGACTGACCGTTGTTGGTTCTTGTCGGCCCGTTTCGGGCTTATTCGGTCCTAGAGCCGATCTTTGGGCTGTGTTTGCTAGGCGCTAGAAGAGACAAGAGAACCCGTTATGCACAGAAAGTTATTGAAAATTATTTCTTTATTATTTTAAAACTTCACTAAATTATCATTTTTCTCCTTTTTAAGTTGCTTTTATTAGTTTAAAAAAGGCATTAAACTTAAAGCAGACCCTTGTGCACATTACGTTTCAAGTCCCCCCCCCTGGAATTATTCCTAGTTGTATACGCTACTGCTATAAATGCTGAACGACTTCGGGCTCATACAGTCTTTTGTGACGATCTTAGCGCTCGGTTTTCTGGGCTCTGGCAAGGAAAACACGTTATGCACAGAATTTTTTGAAAATTATCTTCTAATTAATTTTAAACTTCACTAAATTATCATTTTTTCATTTACTAAGTTGCATTTTTTTGTCGGATGAGCGTAGCGAGCGAAGCGAAGATTCCATTTGACTACAAATGGAGGAAAAAATCCGGAATGTTTTTTTTCTTCTTCTGTTTTTTAAATGTATTTTGTCTGTTTGTTAACACGATTCCGGCTAAACCGATACTCCGATGGCGATAAAATTTTATGGAGGTCTTCAAAATCTCTGAACTTAGAACGGCCAGGTTTTTGAGCACCATCGGAAAATTATTTATCATGAAAATCGCAATTTTACGATTTTTAATTTTTTTAACATTTCTTCGACTTACAACACCTACATGCTTTGTCCGATTGTAATGATTTTTTCACAGAACCTTAATTTCATCAATTAATATATTCATGTGAAATTTGAGCGTTATTAAAAAGCTATTTTTTACGAAAATCGCAATTTTACGACTTTTTTCGGGTTTTTTAAATTTCTTCGGCTTATAACACCTACATGTTTTATCCTATTGTAATGATATTTCACAGAACCTTAATTTTATAAATTAATATATGCGTGTAAAATTTGTGCGCAATCGAATAATTATTTCATATCAAATATATTACGATTTTTTCCTTTTAAAAATTGCGATTAATTAAAAAAAAAAAAATTTAGGTTAATTCTATTTTAATTTAATTTAATTTTTAAAAAATCTTCAATTTAGTAATAATTTTTCACAGAACAACAGAAAATCCGCATAACACATTTATTTATTTATTATTATTTATTATTTGTTCTGTAACACATTCATTGTTTAAATGTGTCACGAGGATGGCAGAAAAGAGCAGAGCTCCAAACACACTTGGTGACTGCCAACCTTAAAACAATAAATATAATAAAAGAAAAAACATTATTACAATCATAAGTAAACCTATAAAATATAGAAAATAAGTAAATAAATATACACTTAAATGAATTATTATAAAAATGAATCAGTAAAAAGAAACTGCAGAATCAACTTTGTAGCAAAAACATGTGTGCTTAGGGCAGATTTTTAAGAGTCTAATGAGCGAATCTCCCTTAACTCCAAAGGAAGAGCATTCCATTCATTACAAGTCCTGTAGTAGAAGCCATTTTGGTAAGCTGTTGTTCTTGCAAATGGAGGCTTGAGAATTAATCCTCTACCAAGTTCCGCTCCTCGACTACAGACTTGCAATCTTGCGTATGGGTCCAGATCAATAGCACCGTGAAAACTTTCCCCCATAGAAATTGCAGTTCTTCTTTTTTCCTGTATGTTTCAAGCAATGGAATGTCTAAAGATGTACGTCTTGCAGTAGCACTGTCACTTTGAAATTTTGTCCGTGCAGCTATAATGCGCGTTGCTCGACTTTGTACACGCTCCAATTTTTGTTTGTTATAATCTGATGTGGGATCCCATGCTGGACAGGCGTAAAGGAGATGAGGTCTCACTAATGCTAAGTATACAGCCCGTTTAATACTGACGTGAGCATGATCAAGGTTTCTTTGCTATAAAATAGAGTTGTCTGGAGGCTTTAGCTCTTACTATTTCAGTATTCGTATTCCATTTTAGATCACTAGTTATTGTGATACCCAATAACTTGACACCATTCTTTTCCAATATTGGAAAACCGTTTATTTGGTAACTGCAACGCAATGGGTTCTTAGATCTAGAGAATCTGATGAATACACTCTTTAAAGGGTTCAGCTTCATTCCATTTTCAACAGACCAAGTGTTTTATATTGTCCAAATCGGTCAGGAGTGCAATCAGTGTCATCTTTCGTAAATATTTTCCTATAGATCGTGCAGTCATCAGCAAATTGACTTATTTCTGAGGAAACGCTTTGGGGTAAATCCATCATAAATATGTCAAAAAGCAACGGGCCCAACACAGAACCTTGAGGTACTCCGGAAGTCACAGTTACTGAGGATGATTCCGCTCCTTAGAAGGTTACTTTTTGTGTTCTACATTTAAGGAAATGTGTCAACCAAGAATGTAAAGAACCACGTATGCCATAGTAATACAATTTTTTAAGTAGAATATTATGCGGAATCTGGTCAAATGGTTTTGACCAATCTAGCATCACTGCATCTACTTGCTTGCACTTTGGATCTTCAAGAGCATACTGCCAGTTATCAATAACCTTGGTAAGAAGAGTTGAGCAAGACCGACCTGGAACAAATCCATGCTGGTTTTCATTAAGGATTTTAGCACTTGTGATGCGATTTAAAACTTCTCGAGAAATGATACGTTCCAAAGTTTTACAAACAACTGATGTTAATGATAATCGGCCTGTAGTTTATAATGTCTTCTTTCTTGCCAGGTTTAAAAATCGGTATTACATTTGCTACACGCCAGTCTGAAGGGACTTTCCCCAAGTAAAGAGATAGGTTAAATATATTGCAAAAAGATGGTGACACAGATGCCCGCACACATTCTAAGTATCTTTGGGAGGAATACCATTGGGCCTGTAGCTGAATCAACCCTAAGGCATTTTAAGTGCCTTCTCACTGTACTGTGTATGATTCGTGGTGTTTCTAGCGGCACACTATTTTGGTAAATATCTGGTGATTCAGTTGCACCATCAGAAGCGGGAGTAAAATTTAATTTGAAATTATTATTAAATGCTTCAGATAACTTTTTAGGGTTCGATTCAAGCACGCCATGGACTTTAAAAATGGAGAGGAGCTGAAATCCATTTTTAGAATGTATATATTTCCATAATTGTTTAGAATTAGATGTGGATAAATTCCAAATGTATTTTTATTGTGGGCATTGCGTATTTCAGTCTTAACTTTGTTCCGGTGTGTGGTATAGTTGTGCCAGTCTTGATCATTACCACTTTTCTTCCATGTTTTATGCAATTATCCCGTGTTTTTAGGTTTCTAAGAATACTCTTGCTAATCCACGGAATCCGTTGCCTTCCATTGAATGTACAAGTTGGTATAGTATCATTTACACAATCCAAGAAGTCTCTCTTCCATTCCTGCCAAGAAGTTTCTATATCATTGTTAAAGTAAGTTGGCATCCGTTCAAGCTAAAGTTCGTTAAGAAGGTCCCAATTTGCTCTTTTGTAATTAAAGCTCTTCTTGGATAACATTTTGGTAATGACTTTTTTGTGCGACAGTTCAACTTTTACTGCCAGATGATCACTAATTCCAGGGGTTGTCTGTACATTGTCAATTAAATTAGGATTATTACACAAAACGAGGTCAAGAATTGACTCTTTTGCCACTGTTACACGGGTTGGTTCTGTCACAAACTGTTGAAGAAATAGGTCATAAAAAAGAAGATAGAAACGATTCCGCAAGATTATTTTCAGCTGTTGGAGGAGTACAATTCCATTTAACAGCGATGTTGAAGTCTTTCCCGATAGTAGAATTGCAGAGTATTCATGTTGGTGGTCTTGAACAAGCTTCAAAGACGTTAATAGTTCTTCATTAACATGTTGGGATGCTTTTGGCGGTCTGTATGCTGATCCTATTTAGACGTTAGAATTATCGATTGTAACTTGAACCCAGACTACTTCAGCCGTTGTTTCAAAACAAGACATGCGAGTTGGCTTCAACTCGGCCGAGCTGCCACCAAAACACCTCCTCCACCCCCAACAACCCTGTCTTTCCTGCATATTATATAACCATTTGGGAGAATTTCACCGTTACTCACATTATCATTCAACCAGGTTTCACAAATGGTCATAATGTCTGGATTGTGAGTTTTCTAGCCATGCTGCTATGTCAGGTTGCCTTTTAGTATTCTTTAGACTTCGTGCATTGAAACTAAGACAGGTCAGTTTCCCTCCCACATTTTTCAATGGCACATCCCCGCTGGAGTTGTCCAAGATGACAGTAGCTGAATTATCGAAATAAGAAAACCCTCCATATTTGGCATAGTGCATTGCCAGCAAAACCCAATTAATATTTCCTCTCTTGATTGAATTATATGCTGTCAAAGACAAGTCAGTGCATGCTCGATGTGTTTATTGTGGCAAACGTGGCATTCCAGAAATATTTGATTACGTCTTCCTAATGCTTGACACACAGTACAATTTGGGTTATTTATCATGTGACCAGGGTCAACTTGTGGGGCTGTGTGGCTTACTGGTGGTCCTGGATTCAGTTCAACATCTCCACATAGAGCTAACATTAGTAGGCCTACTAGACCAAGCTTGATGGTCGACTTCAGATGACACTTGCCGGACATCACTAAGAGCATTCTGAATCTTGAAAGAGAGAGATATCAATGCACCAATTACGCTCATCCAACAACGCGCGGGACTTAAGCGTTTTCCTAGTTTAAAAAAGACATTTAACTTAAAGCAGACCCTTGTATTAAAATTTCTGGACAGAACTATCCAAATGCAAAATTAATGTTTTGTCATATATTATAATTTTATTATTTATTATTATATTTTAATTTTATTCATTCAAATATAAATATTATAACACATTTTTCGATCACATCTTCCACTGAAGTATATTATAAAATTGTTGAACATAAAGTGCTACTTAAAATATTTTAGGCTCTCTTACTAATTGGATGAGCGAAGCGAAAACTTCAATTTCACTGACCCCCCGAAAAAATTAGCTCGGGTGTTTTTTTTTTTTTTTTTGTTTTTTTTTTTGATTTTTTTGTTGTTTTTCGGTCTGTTTTTTTGCGCTCTCTACCGGGCAAACGGCATATGCAATCTTCATGAAAATTTGAGGTGACCTTCGTTTTCTCTGAACTTAGAGGTGTATTGTTTTTGGGTACAATCGAAGAAATATTTCTCATGAATATCGCCACTTTTACGATTTTTTTCGATTTTTAGTGCGATATTTTCGTCACATTTGGGCCGATTCTGACCAAATGGGTCAGGCTACAACGTTCATATTTCACATGGACATTAAGATTATGGTGATGTAGTACCTTTTGAAAGATAAAGTTCAAAAGTTAGCTAGAATCCATAAAATAAAGGTTTTAAAATTAGTTTTCAATTTTTAGTGCGATATTTTCGTCACATTTGGGCCGATTTTGACCAAAGGGGTAGGGCTACAACGTTCAGATTTCACATGGACATTAAAGTGATCGTGATGTAGTACCTTTTGAAAGATAAGTTGAAAAAGTTAGCTAGAATCTATAGAAATAAAGGTTTTAATATTAGTTTTTCAATTTTTAGTGCGATATTTTCATCACATTTGGGCCGATTTTGACCAAAAGGGTGGGGCTACAACGTTCAGATTTCACATGGACATTAAGGTTATCGTGATGTAGTAACTTTTGAAAGAAAAGTTGAAAAAGTTAACCAGAATCCATAGAAAAAAGGTTTTAATATGAGTTTTTTTTTAGGTTTATAATAACAATTATCAAGTAACAATAGAAACTTAACAACTACAATGCATTCAAAAAGCACTTGCAAAGGAAAAGTGGTCCTACGCAAACAAAAAACTTACAAACAAATGCTTATCCATCAACGCGGCGGGACTTTAGGGTTTTCCTTGCATAAATATAAGAGCGAATAATGAACTTCTTTTGGACGTGAGTTCGATGGCTCATATACAAAAATCGTCATCATCGTCATCAGGCTCTTCTGTTGTTGATATAGTCTTAACAGCTGCTCGTGGAGACTACTGGGATTGTACCTGAGCACTCTGAAGTCAAAACATGTTAGTTTAAAGATTTTAAAACACACGTAAGCTTAAGTCATAATCATCATTGTCATTTCATATTGATAACTAGACCGCTTCGCTAAGGCTTTTTCCAGTCGCGTTGATGGATAAGCTTTTATGGTTGATTATATCATACTACTAGGAAACGCTCAGTTGGACGCGTTGATAAGCGAGCACGTGCTATAGCTAGACCCACATTGCACATTTTAATAAATTTTAAAATTTGCGACGTTCGCTGTACACATAACCATGTTTCCAATATTATTTAATTGGATGAGCGCAGCGAGCGTAGCGAGCGAAGCGAAGATTCCATTCTACTACACTGGAGAAAAAAAATCCGGAATGTTTTTTTTTTTTTTTTGTTCTTTCTTTTTGTATTTTTGTCTGTTTGTCCGCACGATTCCGGCTAAACCGATACTCCGATTGAGATGAAATTTTATGGAGGCCTTCGAAATCTCTGAACTGAAAACTGCCACGGTTTTGAGCGCAACCAGAAAAGTATTTCTCATGAAAATCGCAATTTTACGATTTTTTTCGATTTTTTTTAAAATTTCTTTGACTTATAACACCTACATGCTTTATCCGATTTTAATGATTTTTGCACAGAACCTTTATTTTATGAATTTAGATATTCTTGTGAAATTTGAGCGCAATTGAAAAAATATTTATCATAAAAATCGAAATTTTACGGGTTTTTTCTTTTTTTAAACAATTCTTTGACTTATAACACCTACATGCTTTATCCGATTGTAATGATTTTTTCGCAGAACCTTAATTTTATGAATTTATATATTAGTGTTAAATTGAGCGCAATCAAGAAATTATTTCTTATAAAAAATCGCAATTTTACGATTTTTTAAACAATTACTATTAAGAAAATAAAAAATAAAAGTAAATCTTTAATTTAATCAAATTTAATTTAATTTAATTAAATTTAAAAAAAATCTTCGACTCAGCAATAATGTTTTCACAGAACAACAGAAAATCCGCATAACACAATGGCAGCTCAATGCACCAATATTACGCTCATCCAACAACGCGGCGGGACTTAAGCGTTTTCCTAGTTAGCAATAAGAAGGAGGTGTGTGTGTGTGTTGCCAGCCACTGTGCCTCCAACATCCGTAGAGTCACAGTCAACCTAGAGAATGTCTAACGTAGTACAGACGAAAGTCGGTGGACGCCTAGGTTCTGCCCTGATTCATCTTATTTTCGACGCGGTTTGACCCAAGATCCTTGTTTTTATCATATGTTTTTTTTATATTTATAAATCATTTTTTTATATTTGGATGAGCGTAGCGAGCGAAGCGAAGATTCATTTTTTCACTACACTGGAGAAAAAAATCCAGAATGTTTTTTTTTCTTTTTTTCGTATTTTTGTGTGACTGTTAACACGATTACGGCTAAATCGATACTCCAATTGCGATGAAATTTTATGGAGTCCTTTGAAATTTTTGAACTTAGAACTGCCACGTTTTTGAGCGCAATCAAAAAATTATTTCTCATAAAAATTGCAATTTTACGATTTTTTTCTATTTTTAAAAACTTTCTTCGGCTTATAACATCTACATGCTTTATCCAATATGTAATGATTTTTTCACAGAACCTTAATTTTATGAATTAAGATAATATTCGTGTGAAATTTGAGCGCAATCGAAAAATTATTTCTCATAAAAATCAAAATTTACAGTTTTTTTTTTTTTTAAACAATTCTTTTGACTTATAACACCTACATGCTTTATCCTATTGTAATGGTTTTTTCACAGAACATTAATTTTATGAATTAATATATTTGTGTAAAATTTGAGCGCAGTCGAACAATTATTTCTTATGAAAATCGCAATTTTACGATTTTTTTATTTTTTTAAAAAATTGAGATTACTAAAAAAAATAAAAAAAATAAAGTTAATTTTTTTATAAATTTAATAAAATTTAAAAAAATTCTTCGACTTAGTAATAATTTTTTCACAGAACATCAGAAAGTCCGCACAACACATGGCAGCTCAATGCACCAATTACGCTCATCCAACAACGCGGCGGGACTTAAGCCCCGTTTTCCTAGTATATATATTACACACGCCTTTGTAAGGCGGTTTTGTTTGTTTATGTTTTTATTGTAATGCTGAAGTGTTGTTTTTATTGTTTTTAATACCATGTCTTCTTAAGAATGAAAGCCAAGTCAAATGAAACGTCGAAGAGTTAATTAAATACTTGTTCTAAAACATATTATATTGCGTGATTATCTCCGTAAAGTAAAGGCATAACAATAACATATATACATATATATATATATATATATATATATATATGTTAAGTTATACTTTACGGAAATAATCACGCTTTATTGGATGTTTAAAACAAATATTTAATTAAAACTTCAACGTTTCAGAAGACTAGGCTTCCATTTTCAAGAAGAGTTGGTTAGAAACAATAAAAACAAAACATCAGCAACACAATAAAAATATAAACAAACTTAACCGCCTTACAAAGGCAAACCAAATAGTTCCTACATTCATTCCTACAAGAATGTTGACAAGAAGTCAACATTTAAGTCCTACAATTTCCAGCAATTCTACAACATCAGTTGAAGAACAGAATCAGCCTGTGAGAAGGGTGACTAGAAGTCAAGCAAAGCGCTTAGCACAGTGATGTGGTTAAAAAGTTTTCACTGCACCTGTTTTGCTTTTGTACTTACTATTTGGTTTCCCTTTTGGGTAAGGCGGTTAAGTTGTTTATATTTTTATTGTGTTGCTGATGTTTTGTTTTTATTGTTTCAACCAACTCTTCTTGAAAATGGAAGCCTAGTCTTCTGAAACGTTGAAGTTTTAATTAAATATTTGTTTTAAACATCCAATAAAGCGTGATTATTTCCGTAAAGTATAACTTAACATAAACCATGAATCACGAAAGCCTACAACAGAACTATATATATATATATATATATACACAATAATGTCAGTTTCTGACTTCAATTTCCCTGACCCCCCAAAAAAAATAATATCGTTTTTTTGTTTTTTTTTCTGTTTTTTTCGCTCTCCACCGAGCAAACGGCATATGCGATCTTGATGAAAATTGGAGGGGTCCTTCGAAACCTCTGAACTTAGACCTGCCACGTTTTTGCGTACACTCGAAGAAATATTTCTCATAAATATCGTACTTTTACGATTTTTTTCGATTTTTAGTGCGATAATTTTCGTGGCATTTGAGCCGATTCTGACCAAACGGGTGGGGGTACAAGGTTCATATTTTACACGTGATGTAGTACCTTGTAAAAAAAAGTTGAAAAAATTACCCAGAATCCCTAGAATAAAGTATTTAATATGATTTTTTTTATGTAATAACAATTAACAAGTAACAATAGAAACTTGACAACAATCACCTACAATACGTTCAAAAAGCTCTTCTAAAAGCAGGTTCCACTAGATACCTAACAGCTGCTATACAGCAGCTTAGCATAAGTATCTAGTGGACCCTGTTGCATAAGTAAAGACATCCCACCCCAAACTAAAACCATTTACAAAAAAGCTCATCCATCAACGCGACTAAAAAAAGCGTTTGCGAAGCTTCCTAGTTTTAATAACAATAATAATAATAAAAACTCAATTCCAACAACGTCAGGTTGACTGGTGTTCTTCACACCGATATCTACGGCACGAAATTTTTTTTGCCGTGATTGCCATGGCTCAGCGTTTCTTCATCATCAACATCTTCATCGTCATCTTCATCCTGCATCTGCTTCTCCACCAGTTTTCCCCACGTTTGCCTGTCCTCCGAACAGCTTCAATTCTTTCACCTGGTTCCACGATTCACCTCGCTCTACAGCGTCTCCTTCGATCAATCTTCCTTAACTTTATCTCGGTCTTCCTACTTTTTTTTTAACTTCATCCTGCTTCAAAGTCTCGTCTTGGGATCCTATCCATTTCCATCCTCTTCATATGCCCAAACCATCTTAAACGTTTCCGTCCTAATTTAAACCTCAATTTCTCCAGGCCTAATTCCTTTCTTATAACGTCGCTTCTAATCCTGTCTAGTTTTTGTAACCCCCTTGATACTCCTTAAAAACTTTATCTCTGCTGCTCCCAACTGACTCTCTTCCTTTGCTCCAAACTGTCCAGGTTTACTGCTATGAAGTATGCTTTATATAAAAGACATTTACATCAATGTGGAAACAGCTCGTTCCAAAGCAGCTTTCGCACCAGTTGATAAAATCCTTCGGCATTTTTGTACCCTAGCTGTCACTTCTATTTTAACTTTAGCATATTTTGTCAAGATACTTCCTCTTAAGTACTTAAATTCTTCCTTTTCTTCTAATACTTTTTCACGACGTCTTAACTTTTCTTGATTCTTGTGCATACCTTTTATATCATTTTTTCATAACTAAACAATCACTTTTATTGTGACTAATACTTAACCCAAACTCTGTTGCAACTACATTCCATCTCTCCACTTTTTCTTGGACCTCTTCAACACTATCACCCTGAATTAAGACATCATCGGCAAAAACTAAGGTTCTAGTGTCTCTTCCTTCTATATTCGTCAAATAGAGTTGGGGATAAAACACCACCTTGCCTCAGTCCCTCATTTACTTCAAACCAATCAGATCTACTCTCATTTGTCTGAACACAACTTGCACTCCCGACATAATATGTTCTTTTTATCCTCTCTATCAAACCTCGTCCAACTCCCTTTAGCTCCAGATATTCCATACTTTTCCTCGAGGCAGGCGATCGTATGCCTTTTCAAGATCTAAAAAGACAATATGCACTCCTTTTCCATTTTCCCATCTCTTTTCCATGATTTGTCGGATAGAAAATATTGGATCAATAGTGGATCGCCCACTTCTAAATCCATATTGTTCCTCTCTTAGCCTTGGTTCGACTACCTCCTTCAATCTTTGTTCTATTTTCTTTTCAAAAACTTTTGCACACTGACACATAAGGGTGACTCCCCTATAATTTTCACACTTCTTCATATCACCTTTTTCTAAACAAGGGTACAATAATTCCTTTTTTCCAATCTTCTGGTACTTTCTTTTGCTTCCAGGCTGCACTAATTACTCAGAATAACCATAATCTTCCTTCAGCGCCGGCTGATTTAATCATTTCCACAGTAATTCCATACACTCCTGGAGCTCTACCATTCTTCATTACTCCTAGCGCACGTCCCACTTCTTGTTCAGTTACCTCGATCTCCTCATCTTCTTCACTCTTTTCTTCTTCTATTTCTTCGATCTTTTTCACTCTTTGCTACTTCTATTTCTTCGGAATTTGATATATCATTACATTCAACGGGTCTTGGAAATACTCTCTACACATGTCTTGTATTTCCTGGATTATTGGTGACTTTTTCATTATTATTTACCATAAGCTGTTGATCCTCTGTTTGCTGTCTTTTGACTTTACCAGTCCGTAAATCATTTTCTTGTTTCCCTGAAAATCCGTTTCTAGTTTTACTAGCAAATTCTTCCATGGTTCTATCTTTTTCCTCTATTACAATTTGTTTTACAGCTGCCTGGCACCTACGGTACTCATATTCATGTTCTTCAGACTTGTCATCTTCTTTCTTCTTCCATGCACGTTTCTTCTCCCACACTGCAGTCTGCACCCTCTCGTTCCACCATCGAGTTTCTTTCTCCTTACTTCTCCCACTGGCCCTTCCACACTGCTCCTCTGCACTTGACACAAACACCTTCCTAAACTCCTGCCATACTTCTTCTACATCTTTCATTCATGGTCGGGCATCTGATTTCTTATTCTTGTCATAAACTCCTTTTTTAACTCTGGACATTAAAGTCTCCAAACTTTGAGACGATTATGTCTTTCTTCATAATAAAAGAAATTAATAAATAGATACTAATGTGCAGAACTCACCACCACCCAATGACATAATATAAGCTAAGCGCTAGACACACAGTATGGCCGTGGGGAGCATGACAATTTAAAGCTATCTCGAATAGGGAAAAACCCACCGCCGTCTAAATGTATCGTACCTTAAATTTAACAGCCTTTGTGCTAACAAGCCCGGGGTAAAATCAAAACCGCAAGATGGCGATTTCTCGATATTATTGAAGAAAAACAGTCTTTCTTCCGCCCAAATCTCTCAGTTACTCCGATTTCCGAACAAAGCAATTCAAGTTGGTGGACTATCATACTATTGTCTATCTGCATTAGGCTTTTAGTAATCAAAACTAGTTATTTGTGCGGGATGTGTGTCTGAACAATGTCGTGCAGGTCTAGGGTTGCCTAGGAGAGGCCTAGGGCTTGTCAAACGTGTAATATTAGCATTAATTGAATGTAGTTCTATAGCCTAATGGAACTAAAGGCTTACACTGTTGTATTATAAATAATTTTCTTTATCTGGGCCTAGGCCCGGGACGGTTTCTGGTTTGTTTTATGAAAGTAATGACAATTTTTTTCTCGTTTCACACATAGAAGCAAAATTTATAATGTCCGCCATTTGTTTACGTATTTGTTTATCCCCGCGACGTTCAAATAATCCACTGCATCTTAGTTCATTCAACTAGATGAAGTATCTTTGTTTGCAGTGAAGTGATTTTTCCCTACTCAAGAGGCTTAAAAATTGTTACGCTTGCGCTCGGTTGGAAGGATAGGAGACTGAGCGTCTAAAGTGGACTTCACGGAAGATTGGTCCGCAGGTACCAGGAATTTCCTCCCCTCTTTACCACCACCACCTTCTTTGGACGGGCAGAGTGCACAAGATTTAGATCTTACCTATCCTCGACCCTTCTATTGATGGTCTCTAAACCATTGAATAGAGATAAATTAATTTTCTTTTCATTACATAAACTGTTGTAATTTACCTTTTAAGTGTTCTTAAATGTTAATGATTTTAATTTAATGTTTCCCTGAATAAATTAACACGAAAATGTTTTTAAACGCAAAAATTGATGGAGAACTAACAATGTTTACAAAATATTCTTAGCACTTCTGATGAAGAAGTGTGTTGTATATTATACTGTTAAGTTCTTTGTTTTTCAATCAATTTTTAGCATTCAAAAACATTTTCGTGTTGATTTTACTTCAGTGAAACATTTAAGTTAAAATTATTAACATTAAAGGGCATTTAAAAGGTAAATTACAACAGTCTACGTAATGAAAGGAAGGAAGGATTTAACTCTATTCAAGCGAAAATAATTTAATTGGATGGTTTCGAGACCGTCAATAGAAGGGTCGAGCGACTATTACAATAGATACGATCTACCTCTTGTCCACTCTGCTCGAGACAGGAAGGAGGTGGTGGACCAGGTAAAGAGGGGAGGAAATTCCTGGTACAAAGCGGACCAATCTTCCCGTGAAGTCCACTTTAGCGCTTTGCTACGAAAAGCTTATGTACGTCATTGCCACCACCGCTGCCTCAACCCACGGCCCGTTAGAGACAGCGAGTACCACAGCCCCCAAAACCAGTGTCCAGACGAGTTTCATGGTGTTGACTTCCAGATGGCGGTGCGTCTAGGATGCCCTCTTCCTTAACACTGTAGCAATCACCTGACACCTAATGCCCAATTTTCTTCTTATAACCTGGTCGAAGAACGGTGGCAATCTGACCCCAAGGCGCGTTCTTCACTAGAGTTGTTGACATTCTTTGTTGACTTAAGAACAATTTAGAAACGTATAATAAACACATTTAGTTAGCATTGCGAAATATTGCTGTTGTACCCAAGTATTATTATTTGTGTGGAAATATGTGAATTTATGAAGCATGTGTAATTTATAACAAAGGCCGTTTCGTAAAACGCTTTTTCCAGTCGCGTTTGATGGATGAGCTTTTATTTAATACGCGCCTCGTAGTGCTAGCCGCGGAAACGTGCGGGGCGGCGAGGTCATATTTGACCAAGGGTTGCCCAAATTAGTTCGATTTTATGAGAAATATTTTTTACATCGTCCCAAATCATAACATATCTAAGTTTAGTGAATTCGTACGTCCCCATAAAGTTGTATCAAGATCAGAATAGCCGTTTGCCCATCGCGGCCAAATATCACAAAATTTCGCTTTAAAATATCGAAAAAATCGTAGAAGTAGTTATTCATTAAAAATATTTCTGTATTGTACCCAAAAATTTTGGAAAATCTGAGTTCAGAGATTTAGAAGATTCCCTGAAAATTTTCATCAAGATCCCCTCATGCCGTTTGCCCAATAGAGAGCGAACAAGGACACAAAAAACACTCGAGCTATTTTTTTCCCCAGGGTAAGTGAAATTGAAGTTTTCCCGCTTCGCTCACCCAAATGCCAATTTATATACAAATTTTACGTTGTGAAGAAACGATTATTTTTTTTTGGCTTCGTTAAGGTAGCACCAGCAATAGGGAGCGAAGCTTACCGTTATTTTTCCCACGTCTTCACCAAGGGTTGGAAACATTTTGGGGGAGCTCTGCCCCTTAACCCATAGGGTAATCCAAAACATCTGTATTACCCTTGTTGAACTACATTGTCAACAAAAATCGCATGTCAATCGGAGGTCAAGAGTTCGGTTTTCTTCGTGGCACTCACGGATTGACGAGGGGCCCTTTAAAAGTTTTTTTCACTCCCAGATAGAAGCCCAATATAATATCTGTACGTTATTTTTTTTAACTGTTATTGATATTGATTTTTGTTCCTTAACGTCTCCATTATTGCAATCTTGCTATTCGAGTCGTACTCTTGTGATATATGAAGGTAAAGGGACATTACAATTTTTTTTTTCATTTTTCCCTTGAATTTATTAAGCGAGCGTAGCGAGCGTCTCCCTTGACTCTTATGGCTCGAATGTCTGTTTTGTTTTTTTGTTTTTTTTTTTGTTTTTTTGTTTCTGTTACTGCTTCGGTACAGGTCGCACCGTTTCTCTGACCAACCTGAAATTTTGCACACATGTACATATCACCTATGCGGGTTGCTGTATAGTTTTTGAACAAAATCCAATCTTTGGGAATAAGAAAAAAAAAATAAAATTACATTAAAAAAATAATATTTTTCCCGATCGTTATAAAATTTTGCAGGGGTCAATAAGTACAACATTCTCTCCTATTTTACAAATTTTCAGAAAAAATCGTTTAAGACCTAAAAGACTTATTGGTATGTAACATTATGGGAATGTCGTACTCGGGTCGTTGTTGCACGTACCGGTGCTCGCTCAAAAACGCGACGGGACTTTAGCGTTTTCCTAGTTCTGTGTTTACACAATAATAACACCAGTACATCTTTAAAGCGAGCGAAGAGAGCGTTTTCTATTGACTCTGCCGGAAAAATTAGTCACTGTTTTGTTTTTTTGTTTTTTTTTTTTGTTTGTTTTGTATGCATCGCCATAACGTTCGAACGGAGGCTCGGATGGATTTTGAATTTGGACCATCCTCAAGCTCCAATCTCGATTGAATGCCATTAGTTTTGTGGCAAAATCTTCAAAAGTTAAAAAGTTACATTAAATTTAAAACGAAAGTTTTTTTTTTCAACTAAACCGCGGCAAAATCGGAGCTGGCCAAATCATTTAGAATGTCCGTCCGGTCACGAATATGTTAATTTTATTTTGATCCGATAAGAAGTGTTGATGGAAATTACATTAAAACAAAGTACCGTTACCATGGCAACGGAAATTTCGCGCAGCTATTTTGGCTCATGATAGCGGTCGAAACGGGGGCTGGGATCATTGAAATTTGGACCATCCGCAAGCTTCTTTTTGATTGAATGCCATTAGTTTTGTGGCAAAATCGTTTAAAAAGAAAAAAAGTTACATTAAAGTTAAACAAAAGCTTTTTTTTAAACTAAACGGCGTCAAAATCTGAGGTGGCCAAATCATTTGGAATGTTCGTTCGGTCACGAATATGTTAATTTTATTTTTATCCGATAAGTAGGGGTAGATGGAAATTACATTTTTACAAAAGTAACGTTACCATGGCAACAAAACGTCGAAAGAAGCTGGAGCTTTTTTGGCTCATCATAGCGGTCGCACGAAGATTCAGATCAGGTTGAAATTTAGCCCATCAAAAAATTATTAGCACGTGCTCGTTTATCAACGCGTCCAACTGAGTGTTTTCCTAGATTATAATCATTTACACCTACGGGAGTTTTCCCGATCAATGAAATTGAGAGAATCCATTAAATATTTGAATTTCTTCTAAAGTCAGTATATTGACAAGTGTTACATTACCGCGTAATATTATTACAAAACGCCAGCAAAGCACACGTGCATATCAAAACCCCGCATTCTAAAAAACGATAAGAAATTATATTAGTCAATAATACTTAAAAGATTGGTCGGGTTTTTCTTTTTTTATGGTTCTAAAAACCGCAGGTTTTTTTCAAAAAAAATATTCCGATTCTCACACGGTCACACATGCCATATTATCACCGATCTGTATTTACAGCTATTACTGGAGTCACGTTTGGTTTAAACATACCTTTACTGCGTTTTTTACTAAGATTCGAATTTGAAAACGACAAACAATGTGAAAACTAATTACGTTTTTGCGTTGGCTGTCGGTAAATCAACCACGAATATATTCGAGAAGGGCTTGAAAAGTGCAATTTAAAAAAACCAGTGTCAAAGAAGTAATTTAAAAATAAATAAAAATTTGGTGATTAAAATTTTAAAGCAATTAAGCGAATCGTATGGCTTGTGTTGGTTGTATTCATGATCCAAATTGAAAATGAATGACAATATCAAAAAATTGAGAAATTTAAAAATCCCGGAAATTCCAAAAGATTATTTTTACATTTTGAAACCCCCTGAAACACACAAAACCAGAAAATACATATTTCTAGGCGAAATAGGGAAGATAGTATTTTAGTAAGGTATAGGAAAAATCCAAAATTGGACAATGAAATCATAGTCACAAATTTTAAAGAAGGTCGATTTTCTCAAAAATCATTTTACTAAAATTTAAAAAGATATACGTAGCATAATGATTTTACATGAATAGTATCATAAACATGTAACTTCTGTATTGTATTGTTTGAATTTCTCTCTTACTTCTGTGTACCACACTCTAGAAAATTTATTTACCCAATCCCTAGATTGTTTTACATTTTCTTTTAAACAGTCAATTTGATATCAACTAGTAGAAGATTTTTTTAAATCAATACTTCTCACATAAACGTTCTCAAATAATGATATCAAATAATGTTAAATATAATTTAGAAAGTAAATAAGGTATAGATAGTGATAAGAAAACAAGACCATACACATATAAATAGTTGGATTTACCTTTTTGTAATAGTGCACATTTCTTAATTGTGAGGTTAATTGTATGATTTGCTTTACCTTAATTCATTCTCCCATGAATGTGAAGGCTAATAAAGTAAAAACAATTAAATATTCATTACTTGATGTTTTTGCACACGCTCATAATTTATTTATTTTCACACTTGCTGAAAGATTGTTCTCAAAGATAGAGAACATCTCATAAACTTGCATTAGCTGTTGTAATTCTATGCACATACCTCAAGCTCACGAAAATTTAAAATTTACATTTTGATGTGTGGTACTCTGTATGTGGGGTAATACGTTAAAGTGGTTCCCCACCACTTGTGATGTGGGATTTCCGAAAAGATTCAATTTGGAAAAAATTTCGGAAATTTTTCGGAAAATTTAAAGAAAAAAAAGATACTTTTTCCTTGATGTCCTCCGTTGCCTATAATTATTATTCATGAAAAAATAACAATTTTAATTTATTTCATGCATTTTGCGGCAGCTTAGGCCTAATAGAATGAAAAAACTATGTTGGAACTAATACTTGTACAGCCCTCTATCAAGCACTGGGCAAGTGACACAGCTGACGCATGGAAATTGAGATTTTTTCAGCACAACCAGTCAACCAGCATAATTTTGTTATCTTAGAACCCAATTGTCTTAGTTGTTGTTGAAATAACAGTAAAAAAACCCTGATTATGTATTTAGAAAGATAAAAAAATATCCTGAAAATGTGGTCGGAATTTTCCAAGAAATTTTCCCGATAAGAAAAATTTTCCGTTGGCAAATTTCCTACTCACTTCCCTACCCACCACCAATTTAAACCACGGGGAAATAACAGTGTATTGTCATATCTAAAAACACTGGAAACGTACGAACGTTTATCAAAATTTTAGTACTTTCTCCATGTTATTAATCGGGAAACACTCCCATAGGTGTAATCAATCCAGAAATTAAATTTAAAAAAATGTATTTAGAGTCTATTCACTCAGTTATATAACTGATTTTCAGTGGGGGACAGTAAATCAAAGCGACCAAGCCAACCCTGTGGCCCCGACACAATCGACGAGTGAGCGATAACCAACCAAAGATCGATGCTATTTAATAGGAAATTAGCAAACGGTGGTATGGACAGTGCGAACACCCACGGGTTAACGCCAGAATCAACAAGGCCGATTCAGAACAACTCTGAATTTATTACGTGCTTCGTTGCTAGGACGGCTCCAAAAATCACCGTTTACAAACTCCTAAGACAAAAAAGTGGACTTAAGTCCAAAACAGAAGTTAAAAACTTCTGACTTTGGCGGGAATCGAACCCTGGACCTTCTGCATTGGAAACAGATACGCTAACAACAAGACCAACGAGCCAACAAAAGTGAAATTTAAATTTAAAAAAAATTAAAAATTAAAAGTTTTATCTCGGCCCGGGGATCGAACCCGGGTCTCTATTACTGGTCGGTTGCTTGGTTAACTTAATAAGATCTAGATTATTGGTGTATTCTAGATCCGAATAGGTTAGAACAGTTTTTTGTTTAATGATCGAGCGAGGGAGCACTCGGGAAGGCTCGGGTTTGATTCCAGGATGAGTTGTATTTATTTTTTGGGGTTTTTTACTTATTGGATGAGCGTAACGAGCGTAGCGAAGATTCCATTCCACTACACTGGAGAAAATTCCGGAATGTTTTTTTCTTTCTTTTTGTAATTTTGTCTGTTTGTCCACACTATTCCGGCTAAACCGATACTCCGATTGCGATGAAATTTTATGGAGGCCTTCAAAATCTCTGAACTTAGAACTGCCACGTTTTTGAGCGCAATCGAAAAATTATTTCTTATGAAAATCGCAATTTTACGATTTTTTTCGATTTTTTAAAAATTTCTTCGATTTTTAACACCTACATGCTTTATCCGATTTTATTGATTTTTTCACAGAACCTTAATTTTATGAATTAAGGGATTCGTGTGAAATTTGAGCGCAATCAAAAATTATTTCTCATGAAAAATCGAATTTTACGGTTTTTTTTTTTTTTAAATCAAATTTTTTTGCCTTATAAACCCCCAACATGCTTTATCCGATTGTAATGATTTTTTTCACAGAACCTTAATTTTTTGAATTAATATATTCGTTTTGAAATTTGAGTACAATCGAATAATTATTTCTTATGAAAATCGAAATTTTTTCTATTTTTTCTTTTTAAAATTACGATTAATTAAAAAAAATTAAAAAATTAAAATTTTTTTTAATTTAAATTTTAAAAAATTTTAAAAATCTTCAACTTAGTAATGATTTTTTTCACAGAACAACGAAAAAACCGCATAAAAACTTGGCTACTCAATACACCAATTTACGCTCATCCAACAACGCGGCGGACTTAAGCGTTTCCTATATTATGTACTTATGTTGGAAGAAATCATAATTTAAAAAAAACGGTTTCCAGTTTAAATGATTGTTTTATTATTTAATCTTTAATTAAAAGTTAAATCAATATTTGAATCTCTTGATATAGTTATGAATAATCCACATAACTCTCACTTTTCACCGTTTAGGAGTTTCAAGCGTTTTCAGATAATGACTTATAAAAAAAATTTAATTTCTCGTGGATTCCTGAGCTGACCCGTGGTTTGACCACAATATTAATTAAATTTAATAAATAAATTCGTATTTCGAAGTCTACAGTCACATAACTGATTTTCAGTGGGTGACATTAAATTTAATGAAGACCAAGTAAGTAGGCACTGACCATCGACGAGCAAACAATGGCCAACTATGACCGGAATATTAAGTAGGAAAAACCCACAATCAAGCTGGACACGATTCCACCCGCGGACAGCGCCCGACTCAACAAGGCTAATTCGGAATAACATATGTATTTTGTTTCGTTGTTTTAGTAGAGAGAGTGTTAGGCCTAGTAGCTTAAAAGTGTTAAAGGGGTATTTAACCGCTTAACTCAAAAAATATATTTCATTCAGGCTAACTAGTAATGATTAAGCAATTAACAGAAAAATTATTGGGGCCACCATGACCTCCCAAAAAATTGTCAAACATGAAATTTTTCGAGCTAGGTCCCATCGGCAAAAATCTCCCATAAGAAATAACATGGGGACGATCTTTATGCCCCGTGACCCTTGGAGGTTTTGATCCAAAAATTATTTGGGCCCTTATTGACGTACTCTACAAGCCTTTTCTGTAAATTCTCTTTTTTTTGTTTTGTAATTTGGGCAAGTAGTTTGGTCAAATATGTGATTACCAAGATGGGGGGGTGATTTTGGAATGCATATTTTTGCGTGTTGAGGGTAAAATTTGGGCACAGGTTTTAAGACACGATGTTATAAAGGGGCATTTTATATTGGTACGGTGCTCTAGTATCAATGCGGAACAGAAAAGAAAATGTTTAAAACCGATTCAAGAAATTTCCCGAATCACCAATTTTCGGAAATTTCTGGATCAAAAAATTCAAAATTCGTGTTAAATCACAGTTACAAAATATAATTTTTTTAAACGGTCATTTTAGTGTATTGTTATGCTATGATCACGTGGTAAAAAATAATTTTTGGGGTTTTTAGCCCCTTTAAGTCGCGAAAACCACCATTTAACAGCTATTATTAATTTTAATACAACCAGAATATAAAAAAACCATCCGGGTCGGGCTCGAACCCGAGTCTCCCAATTTTCGGGTGGACGCCTATAAACAACGAGACCACCGAGACGGTAACTTTTTAAAATTCTGTATTGTCCGTTTACCTAGGAAAACGCTTAAGTCCCGCAGCGTTGTTGGATGAGCGAAATTGGTGCATTGAGCTGCCATGTGTTAAGCAAATTTTTGTTGTTCTGTGGAAAAATCAATGGTTTTAAAATTTAAAATTTAAAATTTAATAAAATTAACTTAATTTTTTAAATTTGTTTTAGTTTTTCGTAATTGTTAAAAAAAATCGTAAAATTGCGATTTTCATAAGAAATAATTTCTCGACTGCGCTCAAATTTAACACGAATATTTAATTCATAAAATTAAGGTTCTGCGAAAAAAAACATTACAATCGATAAAGCATGTAGTGTTATAAGTCAAAGAATTGTTTAAACTAGGAAAACCCCTAAAGTCCCGCCGCGTTTATGGATGAGCGTTTTTGTAAGTTTTTACTTTGCGTGAGACCCCCTTTTCCTTTGCAATTGCTTTGTGAATGCATTGAAGGTGATTGTTGTCAAGTTTTATTGTCACCTGTTTGTTATTTTAAACCTCAAAAAACCCATATTAAAACCTTATTCCGTGGATTCTAGCAAACTTTTTCAATTTTTTCTTTCAGAAAGCAAACATCACCATTACCTTAATGTCCCATGTAAAAAATGAACGGGTTTTAGCCCCTAATGTCACGAAAATATCGCACTAAAAATCGAAAAAAAACGTAAAGTACGATATTCATGAGAAATATTTTGTCGATTGTACCCAAAAAAGTGGCAGGGCTAAGTTTAGAGATCTCGAAGGTCTCTAAAAAATTTCATCGCAATTGGAATATCGGTTTAGCCGGAATCGTGTTAACAAAAACCCCAAAATTCAAACCCGAAAAAACAAAAAAAACGAAAAAAAATTGTAAAGAAGCGATTTTTTCATGAGAAATAATTTTTCGTTGCGCTAAAACAGTGGTAGTCTAAGTTTAGAGATTTCAAAGGTCTCCTGAAAATTTCATCGCAATTGGAGTATCAGTTTAGCCTGAATCGTGTGAAAAAACACACAAAAATACAAACAAAAGGAAAAGAAAAACGAAAAAAAGCGTAAATTGCGATTTTTAGAGAAATAATGTTTTGATCGATTTTTCGTACGGTGCAGTTCTAAGTTCAACTTTCGAAGGTCTCCATAAAATTTCATCGCAATGGAGTATCGGTTTAGCCGGAATCGTGGGTTTACAGACACACAAAAATAAAAAAAAAGAAAGAAAGAAAAAAAAAACATTCCGGATTTTTTTCTCCAGTGTAGAAAAATGAAATCTTCGCTTCGCTCGCTACGCTCATCCAAAATAAAAACCCAAAAATACGATTTTTATGAAAAATTTTTTTTAAATTTGGGCTCAAATTTCACTGATTACTTAAATTTATAAATAAAATTCGGCAAAATCATTAAATCGGATAAAGCATGTAGGTGTTATAGTCGAAGAATTTTTTTTTTTAATCGCAAAAAATCGTAAAATTGCGATTTTCATAGAAAAAATTTTTTCCCAAATTTCGCTAAAAAACGTGGCAGTTTAATTCAGAGATTTCAAGGTTCCCATAAAATTCATTTCAATCGGGGTATCGGTTTAGCCGGAAACGTGTGGACAAACAGACAAAAAAACAAAAAAAAAAAAAAAAAATTCTGGGTTTTTTTTTCCTTTAGTAGAAAAGGAATCTTCGCTACGCTCGCTACGCTCGCTACGCTCTCCAATTATAAACTTGATGGATGAACAAAAAGCATCGAAAAACTGTTGCTGTTGAAATGACCAAACAAAAATATTATAAAGTTTGTATAAAGATGGGCCTTACGCAGGTTACGGGGGTTTTTTTCTCGTTTTGGTGTCGGGGAAAACCCCATGTAGGTTGAATAATTTTTTTAAAACAATCCAAAAATTAAAATCCATCCCATCGGGGTCGAAAAACCCAGTCTCCCATTTTTTCCCGGGGGGCCGCCTTAGCCAACTTCCCGACTATCCCCAAAACGAAATTACCCCCGCTCATCCCTGCAAGTGTGACTTATAAATAGTTTGTTTTTTCCAAAGCAAAAGTTTTTTTGATGCTTTTTGTTCCCCTCCATTCAAGTTCTATAATGTTAACAATACAGAAGTTAAAAAGTTCCGTCTCGTGGGCTAGTTGGCTAAGGCCCCCCCACTCGGAAGTGGAGACTCGGTTCGACCCCCATCGGGGGGGGGGGGGTTTTTTTTTAAATTTTTGGGGTTGTATTAAATATTAAATTTTTCCACCTGGGAGTGTTTCCCGACTATCCAAATCGAAAACTATTTTAATTTAAGCTCAAGTTTTATTTTCTCCTGCTTTTGACTCATCTTTAAAGCACGTTATGGATTATATATTTATAATCACACGTTTTGCTTGAAGCAAAACTTTTGCGTATTTCTTGCTAGAAAGTGTCTATCGTGTTAAATTTTTCAGACGAATCGATAAAGCGGATATTTATTTGCCTATTTTAAACACGCAACCAAAGAACCACCATGCATTAAAACTTAAACCTATGGAGAAAGGCGTTTCAAGGGAAACCAATTTCTGTATGCAAATTTTTTCTGTTCGTATATGCATCACGCTCACGATAAAAACCATCACCCTTTATAGGCAGTGGTATACATATTGACCACTACTTTTAAAAATCTTCACAATTAAAATCTGCCTTTTTACAAAAACGCATTGTTTTTTTCGAAATTAATATAATTTTTCTTCTTAATTCAAATGATTAGAAGGGGGTTAAAAAATTAAAGGGGTTATAAAAAACGAAAAATACAAAATTTTTGGGAACCCCCCCCAGTTTTTTTTTGACTGTATAGATTCTTTTTGAACATGAAAACAAAAATACAAAAAAAAAATTGCAAAAAAATTTTTGAATTTATTATATAGTTATTTTAAAATTTTAAAATAATTAAGTTATTATTCCCTTTTATATAAGTCTTTAGACAAAAATTTAAAAAAATCTAACCTCCGTAGAGTCACAGTCAACCTTAAAATGTCTGACTAGTACCAAAACGTCGTGGACGCCCAGGTTCTCCCCGGGTTCTTTATTTTCGACGCGGTTTTACCCAAGACCTTGTTTTTTTTTCATATATAATATATTATATATATATATATAATTTTTAAAAATTTATATATATATATGTTGATTAAGCATTTGTCAAAAAATTTTTTGCCCCGTGGGGTTTTAAACCCCAAACCTTAAAACCTTAAAGGGGACTTATGTTTAAAAAACTTATATTAAATATATTAATATTAATCGCAGACTTTCCCGGTTGAATATGCGACATTGTATTTTGGGGTAGTCCGTGTGGTTTTTTATTTTCCCAAACTTTGGGGCAGTTTCCCTCCCCATCTTAAACAAAATTTTAAAAACAAAAAAAATATCAAAAACAAACAAAACCTTACTTCAAACATCCTCAACTGGTACTAACAAAACTCTCTTAGAAACTGATACTAATGACAACTAATTAAAACTCCAGATATTTTAAAAAACGGGTGAAACATAAACAACCCTTTTTTTTTTTTAGATGACCTCGCGTACGATAGTGCTAAAGGGGTTTCTTGTTGATTTTCTTCCTCTTGTAAACTCTTGTTGTGGGAGGTAAGGGCCAAAAACTGTCCACGGGGGAGAGTTTTTGGGTTTAATAGACGCCTTGCAAACATTTTTTCCATGTGGCGGGAAGTCTTTTCTCGTCCCTTTTATTCATGTTGTGTTTCCTTTTCCTCCATCTCCACCCCCTTCATACTTCCTTCTCTTACAACATCCCTTTCTTCGTGTATGTTAGAAATAGGTTTTTGTTTGTTTTTATATTGTTTTATGTTTTTTTTTCCTTGAGATGGCAGGGGAACGCCCGAAACGTTGGAACTAAAATAAAAACCCCACGGGAAAAACCCAAAATACAAGGGCTTTCTAAAAAATTATTAAACTTTGTTGTGATTTGGAATGCAAAATCAGTTTTTTTTTGCTTAAAGGCAAGAACTTTAAAAATCCAAAATTCTTTTTAAAAAAAACGAATTTTAAATTGTTAAGGGAGGAACAAATTTTGGGTCCCACGTCTCTTCCCTATTAAGGGTTTTCATCCGATTGGGGTGTGGGGCAATTTCTGGCGTTGTCCTTCGCACGGACGATAAGGGGGTTTCGGGGACCTAGGGGTTAGGGGCAGAATTTTTTTAGGAAAATGAAGGAATAAATCTTTTTAATCTCGGACCTCCAAAATAAGACATGACAACCACTATAATTTAAAGCTTAAAAAAACCAAAACCTCCTATTTATTTCTAAAAAATTGCTGCTTTTTGACCCCCAAACCCATATCATTACCACATTTGGGAAACTCGTACTAGGAGTTGGCGTGTTTTAAACAGCGCCTGCTTTTTTCTCCATGGGTTAAAGCTGTTGTATCGCATCTAAACAAAATTTTTAAACAAGGAAATGACAGCATTCTTATTACTAAGTCGGGTTTTTATTTTCTACAATCAAAATTAAAAAAAGGCCTCCCCCCAACCGAATTCAACCACGGTCTCCCCATTTTAGGTGGGCGTCTTAACCCTAACATCAAACGGGTACTTTCACCCCCTTTGTATTGCATTTTACTTGAAAGGATGGACTTTTTTAAATTTTTGAATTGTAGTAATAAACAATTACCCTCGGGATGTTTCCGCTAACCAATCAAAATAAGTGGGGTCTTAATTAAATTAACAAAAACATATTTTTTAATTTTGGGGCGGGGGTTACGTCCCCGTCCCGCTTTTGTAATTTTGGGGAAAAAATGGGAAAAAAATGAGCTATGCTACAGTTAATTTAGAGCCACGTTTTTTTTTATTTTTTCTCACTCATTGGGCCCTCCACCTCCTTTTAAGGAAAAAAAATCTGAATCATTCGATGACGATTTTTTTTTGTCAGCGGTACAAAAAGAGCTTTTTACCCGCGGTATACCCATAAATTATCTTTTGATGAAACCACTGACTGATCCAATATCCTCTTTATAGTTGTGGGGAAAATTGATCTTTGGAGGTCAAAAAAGTTGACCCCCCCCCCCCCCCCGCCCCCGAAAAAAAGGGTATTCGCCTCTATGTTGGGGCGAAAAGAAACCAAGATTCTATTTCGCAAACTATTGGTTCATGTCCAATGTTCTGGCAAATTTACACGATATATTTTCAAGGGGGTGGGGGGGGGGGGGGGAGGCTTTTTAAAACTGCGCGTTACATGAAGTGTTTAAAATGTGGTTTTCCCGAATCCAACACATCTGCTACCTGCTTTTTGTCACTACCGTATCGTAACGAAATTACACTCTTTTTTCAGCAACCAAAATGTGTCATGATTAAAACGTTTTTTCCCAATTTTTTAAATTTTTCTTTCTTAAAATTGTGGACTCAACACAATTGTGTTCTTTGTCCCTGTTTATTGATTGAGGGGTGTAGAATTGCAAAAGGGACACCGTGTGGGGCATCTACCGATTACATTCTTGTATGAGAGAAAATCGACTATATATAGTTTTTTCCATTCATTTCTTCTCTTATATAAACATGATTGGACAAACATTGCCTCAAACAATTTTAAATATGACATGATAATACAAATTTCAATTATTTTTTTTACTTTAATTAAATTATTGCAGATAAATTATATATTTGGCGGGTTATTTCGTCGAGTTGTTAAAGTAAAAAACCTTCATTTTAGTCATTCCTGACATCTTGACGCCCTTTACTCCTGACGTTAGGAAATAAGAAATTATTAAAATTATTTTCCGTTACGTCGCGACGAAACTCCCGTGAAAGTTTACATAATTTGTTTACACTATTATATCGGAATGCGAAAGTGTAACAAAGTAAACCCAATTAAATTATTGGTTTGCAAATCATTCATAGATGCTACAACAATCTAATGTAGCAGATGCTATTGAATGAATGCAATGTCCCTAAAAGTTTTCCCCGACTGGGGATCGAACCCGGAACCTCTGGCTTTAACGCGCCATAGCTCCACCAATTGAGCTACAGAGCCACAAAGACAAAACTACACTTAATTGCTATCATGGGTTGGGCAACGATTACAACAAATAGCAAAAATTTCTAAAAATTTGTCTTGTGTCTCTGTAGCTCAATGGGTGAGCTATGACGCGTTACCCAGAAGGGTTCTGGGTTCGATCCCCAGTCGGGGCAACTTTTATTACAATTGCTAATCATTCAATGATAATGTCCTCAAAGTGGACTTGTGCTTTTTAAAACCTTTTATTCGAAAAATATTGTAATTTAAATGATGGGAGTGGTAAAATATTGTTTTTGCAATACATTTATTGATGATTTCAATTCACTTTAATAAAAACTATTTCTACATTATTAGCGTATAGAGCCTGTGTACAAAATGTTTACTGCAACGTCATTCGCAAGTTAATTTGAACCATTGTGCAATACATAAGGAGCTGTAAAATAAATTAATTGTTATATTACATAACACAATTAGAATCTGGATTAGAAAACAGTTTAACAGCTACGAGACATCTTGTTACGCAATTAAGCTTTAACATAGATGCGTGTGTTGGAAGAAGTCTATTTTCCTTATTAGTGCCTATACACCCAAGTAGCACAGAAAATGTGTGCGCTTATGGGCCATCAGCGGCAAAGTGATGGCAAAGTTTTGCGTTGATGGGCCGCCTATGGCCCATAAGCACACAGCCGACAGTTGGCGTACAGTAGGCGGCCCGCCTATGGCCCATAAGCACACTTCCGACAGTCGGCGAACAGTAGGCGGCCCTCCTATGGCCCATAAGCACACAACCGACGGGAATCTAATGAGAGTATATAACACATTTGATGATGGATTAAAAGGAATAATTTAATTGTCAATTTCATCATGTTACGCTAATCATTCTCGCTCTTCTTCGTCGATTTAAGGAATATTGACGCTCTCACATTCAAGGTATATCATTTTAGTATCATTTAAACTTATTATTTGATAATATTAATATTATGATAATATATTATTATATATCATTCCGATACCGAATACTCCACGTAGGGTTTCCAAAATAATACTTTGATTATTGCATGCAATCGACATAATTTTTAAATTAATTTCAAACATGTTTATAAATACGGTCATTAATTTCATTGCAATATGCAGAATTAATCCGCTGTCGATAATGCTGTCATGTATCTGTAATATGCCTTTGCACTTGCCGTTTCGTAGTGCAAATTTCACATACTTGACGCAGATGGAAGAAAACGATTTTTTTTTTTAAAATAGAAATATATTCATTACAAATAAATAATATGTCATATTGTATGTTTGTAGAACTACAGCAAATAAATCGGCTTAATTAATATTTAAAATTTTCCTTAATCTTAGTTTATCAATAATATGATCATAATATTATGACATTGCCAAAACTATTTGTTATTTTTTTTGGGGGTTGAGCAGTACGACCAGTACCTATAGACGATTACAGTAAAAATTATGACAGGTTTATCCCAGACATAATAATTATTCCTGCTTGTAATTTTTTGGTTGAAAGGCAGATATTTTTCTATTTGTAACACATACTCTTGTCTACAAACTGACATACTTGGAAAATTGCACTTACGTTTTTTTTCTTCCGCCGGTACGAATAGGTGGAAGAAATATATTATATAAGTGCAAGATATTAACGACAAAATTTTTCCAAGTAATAGAAACAAAAATCATCCTTCAAACCAAAATTTATGAGCAGGGATATGTCCGGGGTATAAGTAATTAATTTATCTGTAATCATCTAGGCCTATATAAGGCTTACTAGTTACTATTAAACCCAAAAATAAAAATAGTAAGTTTTGAAAATATCAGATGATCATTGATAAACTATATCTGTTTTTTTTTAGGCTTTACAAAAAAAATGGCCAATAGAAATATTTGGTGTAGGCCTATATCAAAGTAGGGAGAGAGGCTTAAATTTTGCGATTACTTTACTGTCTGTCCGTCTGCCCGTGTGTGACTGGTAAAATTAATAATAAATACAAATCCAAACTGAGCTCCTAATCACTTTCCGTCAATTTAATTCATACCATTTAGATATATGGGCTTGATTCTCTTTGGTCAATTTAAATATGAACAAGAGTAGGCCTACGCTTAAAACAACTCAATTTGAATACATATATTATTGAATCTTTAGTTTGATGAACAACCTGAGATGGCATTTATTTAGTTTTCCATGTAAACAAGGTACGAAATGTTGAACAAGACGTTCAACAATGCATACACGCTGGGTACATCTTCATAAGGCAGCTGGCGCGCTCCTCGAGCAGTGATCACGGGGGGGAAGCGGTCAGCGATCCAGAGTCCGGCGCAGCAGGGTGGGGTTCGAGTACGGCGATGGGCGATAAAATTTATCTATGTCTAATAACTCTCTCTGTATTAACTTGAATTTGTTATCTTACACACAGTTTACAGAAATTGAAATGCTAGCACGATTGAAAAGATATATAATTTTAAACTTTTGTCAGTTAATATTTTCGTTTGTGTACGTGACTTCCTCGCGTCGCTACAAGATGGTGCTAGTGTTCCCGAAACATTCTCACCGCCGGGCCGTAAGCATCCCGCTGTGACAAAAGTGAAGCAACTGTCGGATTGCTACAGCGGCCCCACAAGCGACCAGAAGCGGCGAACTGATGCAAACTGTGTATCGCCGGCTATGGCCCATAAGCGGCCGTTGTCACAAAAATGCAGCACAGTATTTTCGAAACTGATGGTTTTGCTACAGTGGGCCGCTTATGGACAATAAGCGGCGCGTTGCTTATGGCAAAGATATGGGCGCCTGGCCAACCCCATAAGCGGGCCGTAAGCGCATCGCCGCTTATGGGCCATACGCTCAACTGATGGCGATGTTACAGCTCGCCATAAGATCGCCATCACTTTGTGCTACTTGGGCAATCTACTTACAAATAACAAGTAATTGTTTTGGAAGTTAAGAATTTCGTTCACACAGTGTTTTACGTTGATGGTTGTGAATTGGTTGCTGTATACAACAATAATGGGAACGTTAAGACGGTTTATATTACGTAATAATGACTTACGCTGATACATGTTTAAAGTTAGGTCGGTTGAAAAAATCTCCCAGTCCCAAGCCAATGCCTCAACTATTGAATAAGGGAATGGGACACATTTGGTAGTTGGCACATATAGCTGTTTGCTCGGCCAAGAAGCATCCGACGAAAATAAAACATTGCAAATGTGTCAATAAGCATGTATATATATTAACAGCTTTTCAGTCGTAGATTTTTTAAATTTGGTCTAAATCAGTCAAAGAAATCACGAATATAGGCAATTTTGGACTTTAACAAAGGAAATCGTGAAAACAACTTTAAAAATTATATTTTAAAACAAATTTTTGATTAGTATGAACGTAGAGCCCAAAAACTGTCCAAAATTGCAAGCACCCCAGTGTCA